>CM062502.1:1631891-1641891 GCA_031479575.1 Coregonus ussuriensis
ATCACTGATCACACTGATGCTGCTTGGGATAACTACAGTACTCTGGCTGCAACGGCATACACAGACACAAACTAACACACACACACACAGACCGATAGACACACACACACGCACTTACACACACTCACAGACCAATAGACACACTCACAGACCAATAGACACACACACACGCACTTACACACACTCACAGACCAATAGACACACTCACAGACCGATAGACACACACACACGCACTTACACACACTCACAGACCAATAGACACACTCACAGACCAATAGACACACACACAGACCAATAGATTATGTCTGTGTGTGATCGTTAGAGCTAAACATCCTGAAATGCTATCTACCCAGTTGATCGCTCAAGACTGACTTCGAAATTGAACATCTGTCCATGTACTAAGGTCATCTGGAAATGCCAAATCCAGTGGTAGACACTCATAAATAAATACAACATTGGACCCTATCCTAAAACTTAACCCATAACTTCTTAATGTGACGTTTGGAGCAACTTTGAAATTTGATGTTTGGAGAAACGGACCGATGCTGAGCAGGGGGCAGCAACCCAGGGTGTGAGTGACTGAGTGAGGGAGGGAGTAAGCGAGTGAGTGAGTGAGTGAATGAATGAGTGAGTGAGAGTGTGTTTCCCTTTGAAATCCGATGTATTATGGAAGAACATCAATTTTTTTTACGCATGAATTCTGCATGGTTACATGGTTAAAACATAAACAACTCAAAGATTAACAGTTTGGTCTAAAAGTTTCCAAGATGGCGTAATAGTGTGGTCGTGTGTTGTGTTGTTTCCTCGTGGAAATAGCCTTTAAAAAAAAAATAAAAAATGTATTCGGATATATTTCTCTATCTCACTTTCCATCCTTTAACTAAATATACTTTCCTGCAACCCGCCTCACCCAATGTGGAACGGATTCTATTATTTCTTAATTTTTTATCAAGAACCTACGTCTGAAACTAGCCAGCTAGCCAGCTAACTAGCTACTTGCTATTAGCCACCGTTAGCGGTCTTCACCACTGTCCATGGCCTGCACTACCTACCAGCCAGCTCTAGCCTGGACAATTATCGGCCAGTCTGCACAGCGCGCTATCGACCCAGAGCATATTGGATTTTCTGCCGGAATCACTGAATCACTGGACCTTAACACCGGACCATCGCAAATAACTAGCTGCAACTGCAACTGCAAGGCTACCAAACTGGCAGTGACTACAGGTTGAGAGCTTCAAGTTCCTTGGTGTCCACATCACCAACGAACTATCATGGTCCAAACACACCAAGACAGTCGAGAAGAGGGCACGACAAAGCCTATTCCCCCTCAGGAGACTGAAAAGATTTGGCATGGGTCCTCAGATCCTCAAAAAATTATACAGCTGCACCATCGAGAGCATCCTGAATGGTTGCATCACCGCCTGGTATGGCAACTGCTCGGCCTGCTCGGCCTCCGACCGCAAGGCACTAAAGAGGGTAGTGCGTACGGCCCAGTACATCACTGGGGCCAAGCTTCCTGCCATCCAGGACCTCTATACCAGGCGGTGTCAGAGGAAGGCCCTCAAAATTGTCAAAGACTCCAGCCACCCTAGTCATAGACTGTTCTCTCTGCTACCGCACGGCAAGCGGTACCGGAGTGCCAAGTCTATGTCCAAAAGACTTCTCAACAGCTTCTACCCCCAAGCCATAAGACTCCTGAACAGCTAATCATGGCTACCCAGACTATTTGCACTGCCCCCCCACCCGCACCCCCACCCCATCTTTTTACGCTGCTGCTACTCTGTTAATTATTTATGCATAGTCACTTTAACTCTACCCACATGTAGAGTTATGCCCCCGCACTGGCTCTGCACCGGTACCCCCCCTGTATACCGGTACACCTGTACCCCCCTGTATATATAGCCTCCCTACTGTTATTATATTTTACTTCTGCTCTTTTATTTTACTTTTGCTCTACATGCTTTGTAAGTAGGAAAACCTGCAAAATCGGCAGTGTATCAAATACTTGTTCTCCCCACTGTATATATATATATATATATATATATATATATATATATATATATATATATATATCACACAGGAGACAGGCCATCCCTCTGTCTGAGTCTCCCTCCATCAATCAGTTGTTCTTCTTTGATTTTCTGTTCCAATCCCCACTGAGATATCTAACAGTGTGTGTGTGTGTGTGTGTGTGTGTGTGTGTGTGTGTGTGTGTGTGTGTGTGTGTGTGTTTAAATGTATGTAAATTGTAAAGTATTTTGCCTGTAATGTATTTTTCGTTGTGTGTCAGACCCCAGTTAGACTAGCTGTCTCCATGGGCGTCGGCTAATGGGGATCCTAGTGAATCAAATCAAACCAGACAGTGATATTAATTAATTAATTAATATAGTTTATTTAGACTTTATATGCCCCCAGTGATAATATCTAGTATCTAATATCTAAGAACTGTGACATGAAGGAAACATCCTGTCCTCTAGGACTATCTGAGGTTGATGCAGCATACCAGGTGGTATCTCTAGTAACAGGGAACATAGATGATCAGAATGCCTCGTACTGGGGAAACATCCATCTCCTCTATTATTAACATTATCTCATCTGTTATTAACATCTGTCCATGCGATTTATGCTTTTCACCACATAGGATGGTAAGTGTAGAAAACCGACTTGCTAAAGTCCATAAATAATAAATTGGGCAGGAAATAAAAACTAACAAGCTAAAAGGTACAATCAATACTATTGAAATGGACGTTAAAGAACTTCAAAAAGAGAACATGTTTCTGAGAGAAGCCTTACTTTAAATACAGACTAGATGTATGCGAGAAAATCTGGTACTTACCGGTATTAAAGAGGATGAGGGTGAAGAGCTAGAGAGTGTGGTGAAATAATTCCTGGTTATAGTGCTACAGATCCCAGGCAATACTGTCAACTAAATCAAACTCCAACATGTACATCGTTTCGGACAGAAAGGACAGCGATACGAGCCCCCAATCAATGCCACATTTGCATTCTTTAAGGACAAAATAAATTGTTAAAAGCCTGGGTAAAAGACTCGCTGGCACAAAAATAGGTATGAATGATCGGTTCCCGAAGGAAATTGCAGAACGGTGCAAAGGCCTTATCTGTTTTAGCCAAGACAGAAAGATAAATGCAGTCAGAGACCCGGGTGGGGCGTAATATACAAGGAATTTCTCAAAGCTGCTAATGAGAACCTTGACAACCTTGTACCTAGCCGGTCGGGATTCTGGTGGGGTACCCCCACCCAGGTAGTGGCAGTGCTGGCAACACTAGCTGCAGTAACCCATGGGGGAGGGGGTCACACTCTGACAATCAGAGAGGGGGAAAATTATTGTGGGCCTGGCGGCACAAAGTAATCAGAAGGTCTGAATGCTCAGAGATGCTTGGGAAAATGGTCACAACCAGCATGTTTCAGGGGAAAGGGGAGTATCTGAGCTCCGTTAGACTACTCTCTATGACAACATACCTACAGGGTACTACAGTGGCTAGCGAAAGTATTCACCCCCCTTGGCATTTTTCGTATTTTGTTGCCTTACAACCTGGAATTAAAATAGATTTTTGGGGGGTTTGTATCATTTGATTTACACAACATGCCTACCACTTTGAAGATGCAAAATATTTTTTATTGTGAAACAAACAAGAAATAAGACAAAAAAACAGAAAACTTGAGCATGCATAACTATTCACCCCCCCAAAGTCAATACTTTGTAGAGCCACCTTTTGCAGCAATTACAGCTGCAAGTCTCTTGGGGTATGCCTCTATAAGCTTGGCACATCTAGCCACTGGGATTTTTGCCCATTCTTCAAGGCAAAACTGCTCCAGCTCCTTCAAGTTGGATGGGTTCCACTGGTGTACAGAAATCTCTAAGCCTCCTGTAGCTCAGTTGGTAGAGCATGGCGCTTGCAATGCCAGGGGTGTGGGTTCAATTCCCACGGGGGGCCAGTATGAAAAATGTATGCACTCACTAACTGTAAGTTGCTCTGGATAAGAGTGTCTGCTAAATGACTAAAATGTAAATACCACAGATTCTCAATTGGATTGAGGTCTGGGCTTTGACTAGGCCATTCCAAGACATTGAAATGTTTCCACTTAAACCGCTCAAGTGTTGCTTTAGCAGTATGCTTAGGGTCATTGTCCTGCTGGAAGGTGAACCTCCGTCCCAGTCTCAAATCTCTGGAAGACTGAAACAGATTTGCCTGTATTTAGCGCCATCCATCATTCCTTCAATTCTGACCAGTTTCTCAGTTCCTGCCGATGAAAACATCTCCACAGCATGACGCTGCCACCACCATGCTTCACTGTAGGGATGGTGTTCTCGGGGTGATGAGAGGTGTTGGGTTTGCGCCAGACATAGCGTTTTCCTTGATGGCCAAAAAGCTCAACTTTAGTCTCATCTGACCAGAGTACCATCTTCCATATGTTTGGGGAGTCTCCCACGTCTTTTGCCGAACACCAAACGTGTTTTCTTATTTTTTTCTTTAAGCAATGGCTTTTTTCTGGCCACTCTTCCGTAAAGCCCAGCTCTGTGGAGTGTATGGCTTAAAGTGGTCCTATGGACAGATACTCTAATCTCCACTGTGGAGCTTTGCAGCTCCTTCAGGGTTATCTTTAGTCTCTTTGTTGCCTCTCTGATTAATGCCCTCCTTGCCTGGTCCGTGAGTTTTGGTGGGCAGCCCTCTCTTGGCAGGTTTGTTGTGGTGCCATATTCGTTCCATTTTTAAATAATGGATTTAATGGTGCTCCGTGGGATGTTCAAAGTTTCAGATATTTTTTTATAACCCAACCCTCCACAACTTTGTCCCTGACCTGTTTGGAGAGCTCTTGGTCTTCATGTTGCCGCTTGCTTGGTGGTGCCCCTTGCTTAGTGGTGTTGCAGACTCTGGGGCCTTTCAGAACAGGTGTATATATACTGAGATCATGTGACAGATCATGTGACACTTAGATGTAACTTCTGAAGGTAATTGGTTGCACCAGATCTTATTTAGGGGCTTCATAGCAAAGGGGGTGAATACATATTCATGCACCACTTTTCCGTTATTAATTTGTTTGAATTTTTTGAAACAAGTAATTTTTTTCATTCCACTTCACCAATTTGGACTATTGTGTGTATGTCCATTATATGAAATCCAAATAAAAATCAATTTCAGTTACAGGTTGTAATGCAACAAAATAGGAAAAACACCAAGGGGGATGAATACTTTTGCAAGGTACTGTATGTGCTCTGCCACAGAGTCTCCACATCACGTCAACATGTCGTCATATGTCATCAGAGTGTGCAACTGAACATTGTATGCTGAAAAACACTCGGTTTGTTATTTTTGATTGAAACAAAACCGCTATTCATTAAATATGAATAAAGAACTTGTTTTTGCATGGATTCCATGATGCGGTTAGCTTTTATCAGCTAGGACCGCTATTTCTTGTCTTGGAATCCCGCTTAACAGACAGGATGAAGCCTGCTTGACAGAGACGCTAAGCTGCTAGCCATCAAGCTAACAAAGTTGGGACCAGATGAGTTTTCCAATGGAGCCCTCTTTGTCTGGAGAAATAAATGAACGGTTCCAGCGCTGTAGGAGCTGTATCTACTACGCTTTGTTTCGGGACAAACGGATCACTCAGAGTTTCCAATGCAGCAATTGTTTACTTGCCGAGGATTATAGGCTTGAGGTGGCTTCCTTGATCACGCAGGTCGCCAGCCTACGTAAGAAACTGGGGAAAACGCAGAGTGAAATGTTTACCTTTTCTACGCCGGTGGTGGACGGCGTTCGCGCTTGTTGGCTGCATCTCCGCCTTGTCATTTGTCGTTATCCGACTGGCCAGTGTTGCCCAGAGTTCCCCCATCTGATAGCGCCGTCGAAGGAGCACAGCATGAGGAGAAAGGCAATCAACGATGGTCGCATATCACGAGCCGTGGAAGCCGAAGACAGCGACCTCCCGCAAAGCAGTCTACACTCCCAACGAGAGGCCCGGAGCGGATACAAACAACTAATAGTTTCGCCGTCCTGGAGCCTGATCTTCCTGCACCTTCGTCGCTGGGGGTGCCTGTGTCTGCGGCTGCAGTGCCTACTACTACGATTTCGAAGTCGACTTCGGCAACCTTCCGTCCCTGCTCTGGATCGAGCGGGGCTTCTCTATTTGTCGGAGGCCTGCACCAGGCGCCGGGAGCAACGGGCTCAAGTTATCCTGCCTCTCGCCCTTCTATAAAGGGTTCTCAGAATCCTGTGAAGCGTGGGAGTGGTAGATTTCCTCATCTTACTCGCTTTTGGGAAGCTCCATGGTAAAAAATGTGACCATTCCTGGTGCAAAAACAATGTCCTATCACGGAGCTCGAGTAAAATACATTACTAAGCTGCTCCCGAATGTACTATGTCAGGACATGGAAATTGATTCTATCGTAGTCCATGTGGGTTTTAATTACATTATGAAGGGCAGCTTTGAACAGTTGAAACTGGATTTTAAAGAGCTGATTGACTCTCTGCTAGACACTAACAAAAAAAATAACATAACATCTGGCCCTGTGCCCTCTCTGAAACGTGCCATTGAACGCCTTAGCAGGATTATTCCTCTTCACAACTGGCTACGTGAATATTGCAGCTCAATGGGTGTAACTTCTGTTGACAATTAATTCCGATAGCTTTGGGAAAACAAAACACGTTTTATAAGGAGGATGGGATCCACCCAAATCATTTGGGTTCCTGGATCCTTTCACAGCATTATAAGGCTGCGTTGAGACAATGTCTTATCAATTACCCAAGCCCAGCTCAGCTAATCCCTACCATTGTGACGCAGAGTTGTCATAATGCTTCAGCAAATGTACATTACACCAGGGGCATCGGTAGACAATATAAGTAACCTGTATGTAAGAACTACTGCTACTAAGATTCCCAGTAAAGCAATAAAAACAAGTAAGCATCCCAGAAGAAAAGTGCTCAAAATAGTCCATGTTAACATATGTAGCTTAAGAAACAAGGTTCATGAAATCAGTAATTTGCTAGTAACAGATGATATTCATATTCTGACTATCTCTGAAACTCACTTAGATAATACCTTTGATGATACAGTGGTAGCAATACAAGGTTATAACATTTACAGAAAATACAGAAATGCCAATGGTGGAGGTGTTGCTGTTAATATTCAGAACCACATTCCTGTGAAGATTAGAGAGGATCTCATGTTAAATACTGTTGAAGTAAGGCTACAGGTTCATCTGCCTCACATAAAGCCCATTCTGATGGGAAGCTGCTATAGACCACCAAGTGCTAACAGTCAGTATCTGGATAACATGTGTGAAATGCTTGATAATGTAAATGTGATATCAATAGAGAGGTATACTTTCTGGGTGATTTAAATATTGACTGGCTTTCATCAGGCTGCCCAAGAGAAAGCTTCAAACTGTAACCAGTGCCTTCAACCTGTTTCAGGTTATCAGTCAACCTACCAGGGTAGTTACAAACAGCACAGGAATGAAATCATCAACATGTATTGATCATATCTTTACTAATGCTGCAGAGATTTGTTTGAAAGCAGTTTCCAAATCCATTGGATGTAGTGATCACATTCAAGTAGCCATATCTAGGAAAACCAAAATTCTAAAGGCTGGGCCTAATATTGTGTATAAGAGGTCATATAATAAGTTTTGTAGTGATTCCAATGTTGTTGATGTAAAGAATATATGTTGGTCCATGGTGTGTAATGAGGAGCAAACAGAAACTGCACTTGACACATTTATGAAATTGCTTATTTGAGTTACTAATAAGCATGCACCCGTTAAGAAAATGACTGTAAAAACGGTTAAATGCCCGTGGATTGATGAGGAATTGAAAAATTGTATGGCTGAGAGGGATGAGGCAAAAGGAATGACAAATAAGTCTGGCTGCACAACCGATTGGCAAACGTATTGCAAATTGAGAAATCATGTGACTAAACTTAATAAAAAGAAGAAGAAACTACACTATGAAACAAAGATAAATGACAAAGAATGATAGTAAAAAGCTTTGGAGCACCTTCAATGACATTTTGGGAAAAAAGGCAAACTCAGCTCCATCATTCATTGAATCATTCATCACAAAACCAACTGATATTACCAACTACTTTAATGATTTTTTCATTGGCAAGATTAGCAAAATAGATAAGATCTTGTTACCATGGAAAAGACAATACCTGTCTATTTGCGGAAAAATCACCCTAATTAACTCTTTAGTCAAATCCCAGTTTACCTATTTACTTACAGCCCTGCCTGTACCTAACGACTTGTTTTTTAAATTATATGAGTAAAAATATTCCATTTTATTTTGAAAGAGAAGCCAAACAAAATTAAACGGTCCTATTTATATAACGAATATGAATTCGGAGGGCAGAAATGATTAAATATTAAAGCATTAGACCTATCACTAAAGGCTTCAGTCATACAAAAGCTATACTTCAATCTGAACTGGTTCTCTAGCAGATTAGTTAGAATGATTAGAAACCCCGTGTTCAAAAATTGCCTTTTTCATTTTTGTCATTAAGCAGACGCTCATATCCAGAGCGACTTACAGTTAGTGAGTGCATACATTATTTTTATTTTTTTAATACTGGCCCCCCGTGGGAATCGAACACACAACCCTGGCATTGCAAACACCATGCTCTACCAACTGAGCTACATCCCTGCCGGCCATTCCCTCCCCGCCGGCCATTCCCTCCCCTACCCTGGACGACGCTGGGCCAATTGTGCACCGCCCCATGGGTCTCCCGGTCGCGGCCGGCTACAACAGAGCCTGGATTCAAACCAGGATCTCTAGTGGCACAGCTAGCACTTCGATGCAGTGCCTTAGACCACTGAACCTTTTATTCAGGTTACAACCTCTCACTTTCGGTTATTTGAAAATGAAATAATCAAAAAAATATTATATTGCTATTTTTAAAACAAGCCATAGAAAGTTGGTTGCAATTGCAGTTTAATCCACCAGAAAAGACTGAACAAATATTACAACAAAATGTATGGTTAAACTCAAATACACTATTTTATTTTTAATTTTTTATTGTAGTATAAAATGTTAAAAAACTTTATCTTATTATCTTTGTAAATTATATCATAGATAGGACTGGTGGAGTTATGTCACACATGCAGCTAACAAAAATATATGGAAACATCACTGACAAACTGAAATGGTGCACCCACACAGACAGTGTGGTGAAGAAGGCGCAACAGAGCCTCTTCAACCTCAGGAGGCTGAAAGAATTTGCCTTGACACCTAAAACCCTCACAAACTTTTACAGATGCACAATTGAGAGCATCCTGTTGGGCTGTATCACCGCCTGGTACGGCAACTGCACCACCCGCAACCGCAGGGCTCTCCAGAGGGTGGTGCGATATGCCCAATGCATTACCGGGGGCAAACTACCTGCCCTCCAGGACACATTTACATTTACATTTAAGTCATTTAGCAGACGCTCTTATCCAGAGCGACTTACAAATTGGTGCATTCACCCTATAGCCAGTGGGTTAACCACTTTACATATATATATTTTTTTATCTCAGGAGGGATTTTGTCCCACTCCTCTTTGCAGATCTTCTCCAAGTCATTAAGGTTTCGAGGCTGACGTTTGGCAATTCAAACCTTCAGCTCCCTCCACAGATTTTCTATGGGATTAAGGTCTGGAGACTGGCTAGGCCACTCCAGGACCTTAATGTGCTTCTTCTTGAGCCACTCCTTTGTTGCCTTGGCCGTGTGTTTTGGGTCATTGTCATGCTGGAAGATTTGACGGTACATGGCCCCGTCCATCGTCCCTTTGATGCGGTGAAGTTGTCCTGTCCCCTTAGCAGAAAAACACCCCCAAAGCATAATGTTTCCACCTCCATGTTTGATGGCGGGGATAGTGTTCTTGGGGTCATAGGCAGCATTTCTCCTCCTCCAAACACGGCGAGTTGAGTTGATGCCAAAGAGCTCGATTTTGGTCTCATCTGACCACAACACTTTCACCCAGTTCTCCTCTGAATCATTC
>CM062502.1:1646891-1666891 GCA_031479575.1 Coregonus ussuriensis
CTCCGAATGTTGTAGAGCATGAACCTGCAGGAGCGGGTCACCGCCTTGATGTTGGCGGAGAACGACAGGGTGTTGTCCAGGGTCACGCCTAGGCTCTTCGCACTCTGGGAGGAGGACACAGCGGAGTTGTCAACCGTGATGGCGAGATCATGGAACGGGCAGTCCTTCCCCGGGAGGAAGAGCAGCTCCGTCTTGCCAGGGTTCAGCTTGAGGTGGTGATCCGTCATCCATACTGATATGTCTGCCAGACATGCAGAGATGCGATTCGCCACCTGGTTATCAGAAGGGGGAAAGGAGAAGATTAGTTGTGTATCGTCAGCGTAGCAATGATAGGAAAGGCCATGTGAGGATATGACAGAGCCAAGTGACTTGGTGTATAGGGAGAAAAGGAGAGGGCCTAGAACTGAGCCTTGGGGGACACCAGTGGTGAGAGCACGTGGTGCGGAGACAGCTTCTCGCCACGCCACTTGGTAGGAGCGACCGGTCAGGTAGGACGCAATCCAGGAGTGAGCCGCGCCGGAGATGCCCAGCTCGGAGAGGGTGGAGAGGAGGATCTGATGGTTCACAGTATCAAAGGCAGCAGACAGGTCTAGAAGGACAAGAGCAGAGGAGAGAGAGTTAGCTTTAGCAGTGCGGAGAGTCTCCGTGACAGAGAGAAGAGCAGTCTCAGTTGAATGACCAGTCCTGAAACCTGATTGGTTTGGATCAAGAAGGTCATTCTGAGAGAGATAGCAAGAGAGTTGGCTAAAGACGGCACGCTCAATAGTTTTGGAAAGAAAAGAAAGAAGGGATACTGGTCTGTAGTTGTTGACATCAGTGGGGTCGAGTGTTGGTTTTTTGAGAAGGGGAGCAACTCTCGCTCTCTTGAAGACGGAAGGGACATGGCCAGCGGTCAAGGATGAGTTGATCAGCGAGGTGAGGTAGGGGAGAAGGTCACCGGAGATGGTCTGGAGAAGGGAGGAGGGGATGGGGTCAAGCGGGCAGGTTGTTGGGCGGCCTGCAGTCACAAGTCGCAGGATTTTATCTGGAGAGAGAGGGGAGAAAGAAGTCAAAGCATAGGGTAGGGCAGTGTGAGCAGGACCAGCAGTGTCATTAGACTTAACAAACGAGGATCGGATGTCGTCAACCTTCTTTTCAAAGTGGTTGACGAAGTCATCCACAGAGAGAGAGGACGGGGGAGGAGGGGGGGGAGGATTCAGGAAGGAGGAAAATGTGGCAAAGAGCTTCCTAGGGTTAGAGGCAGATACTTGGAATTTAGAGTGGTAGAAGGTGGCCTTAGCAGCAGAAACAGATGAAGAAAATGTAGAGAGGAGGGAGTGAAAAGATGCCAGGGCGGCAGGGAGTTTAGTTTTCTTCCATTTCCGCTCCGCTGCCCGGAGCTCTGTTCTGTGAGCTCGCAATGAGTCATCAAGCCACGGAGCTGGAGGGGAGGACCGAGCCGGCCGGGAGGATAGGGGACACAGAGAGTCAAAGGATGCAGAAAGGGAGGAGAGGAGGGTTGAGGAGGCAGAATCAGGAGATTGGAGGGAGAAGGATTGAGCAGAGGGAAGAGATGATAGGATGGAAGAGGAGAGAGTAGTGGGAGAGAGAGAGCGAAGGTTGCGGCGGCGCATTACCATCTGTGTAGGGGCAGAGTGAGTAGTGTGGGAGGAGAGCGAGAGAGAAAAGGAAACAAAGTAGTGGTCGGAGACATGGAGGGGAGTTGCAGTGAGATTAGTAGAGGAGCAGCATCTAGTGAAGATGAGGTCAAGCGTATTGCCTGCCTTGTGAGTAGGGGGGGACGGTGAGAGGGTGAGGTCAAAAGAGGAGAGGAGTGGAAAGAAGGAGGCAGAGAGAAATGAGTCAAATGTGGACATAGGGAGGTTGAAATCCCCCAAAACTGTGAGGGGTGAGCCATCCTCAGGTAAGGAACTTATCAAGGCGTCAAGCTCATTGATGAACTCTCCAAGGGAACCTGGAGGGCGATAGATGACAAGGATATTAAGCTTAAATGGGCTAGTGACTGTGACAGCATGGAATTCAAATGAGGAGATAGACAGATGGGTTAGGGGAAAAATTGAGAATGTCCACTTGGGAGAGATGAGGATTCCTGTACCACCACCCCTCTGACCAGATGCTCTCGGGGTATGCGAGAACACATGGTCAGACGAGGAGAGAGCAGTAGGAGTAGCAGTGTTTTCAGTGGTGATCCATGTTTCCGTCAGCGCCAGGAAGTCGAGGGACTGGAGGTTGGCATAGGCTGGGATGAAGTCAGCTTTGTTGGCAGCAGAACGGCAGTTCCAGAGGCTGCCTGCGACCTGGAACTCCACGTGGGTGGTGCGTGCAGGGACCACCAGGTTAGAGAGGCAGCAGCCACGCGGTGTGGTGCGTTTGTGTAGCCTGTGCAGAGAGGAGAGAACAGGGATAGGCAGAGGCATAGTTGACAGGCTGTAGCAAATGGCTACAAAAATGCAGAGGAGATCGGAATGAAATGAGCTAAGCATCTGGGAGCGGAGAGAGCAGGGCCTCCCTCACCAAAAACTTCTACCTCAGAAACTAAAATTGTTTCACTGAACCACCCGAACAAAAACTCTCCCAACTTCCGCCTTTAGAAATCAGAATTGTTGTGAACCACAGCGGTTCAATGTTTAAAGGAATAGACTCAACCCACTTTATTCAGCTAGCCAACTATGACACCATAGCTAACTAGCAAGCTAGCATCCAATAACAATAACACACCGTTTAGCACCAACACTTGGTCACAACAAACCACCAATAGTGTGATAACACACTAAACAGATCATTCGTGTCTGTGTCAAGTTCCTTTCATGACGCAGCAATGATTAGACGTTGGCTAGCTAGGACAAGTATATTGTATTTAGCTACTACCGTACAGTTAGCTGGTCGTGTTGGGTAGCTAGCAATGGCCACTGTGTTGACTTTGTTTGAAGAACGGCTAGCTAGCTAGCTTCGTGCTACACCCGGCACACAATGGCTATTGTGTTGACTCTGACTCTGTTCGAAAAAACGGCTAGGTAGCTCGCTTCGTGCTACAGCCGGCACTGCCAAGACACAGTAACTACACACAACAACCCACGATGCCTAGCTATGACGCCGTAGCTAACTTGCAAGCTAGCATCCATTAACACACAATTTAGCATCAATACTTGGTTACAACAAACTGCCAAGAGTGTGTTAGCACACTAAACAGATAATTCAAGTCCGTGTCTAGTTCCTTTCATAACGCATAACGCAGCAAAAAATTAAACGTTGGCTAGCAGCACATTAACATTGGAACCAGCTCTCCAGCGTTGCTAATCGTTACCAGTAGCTACCCGCTAGCTAGCTAGCCTCGTGCTTCGATACTAACCTACAATTACCTACGGAAACCTACAATAACAACATTACTAACCTATAATAAATACAATACCTAACTACAGCTAACTACCTACCTACGATCTAATACATGGTTAAGCTTTACTCAACACCATATGAGAAGCTTACCTACCTACCTCCTGCTTACCTTAGGGTGATTTTTAGTCGTTCAGTTTATTGTATAGTAAATATTTCATTTTCATTGTTTTTATTAGTTTGTTTCTGTAAGCACATTGCGTTGCATTCCACGTTCAGAAATGTCCTGTATTAATAAAGTTTGCTTTGATTTGATTTGATTTAAACAAGTTAACATTCACAAGTCCGCGGGGCCAGATGGATAACCAGGACGCTGACCAGCTGGCGGGTGTCTTCACTAAAAGGTTCAACCTCTCCCTGACCCAGTCTGTAATAGCTACATGTTTCTAGCAGACCACCATAGTCCCTGTACCCAAGAACGCCAAGGTTACCTGTCTAAATTACTATCGCCTCGTAGCACTCACCTGTAGCCATGAAATGCTTTAAAAGGCCGGTCATGGCTCACATCAACACCATCATTCCAGACACCCTGGACCCACCCCAACAGATCCACAGATGACACAATCTCTATTGCACTCCACACTGCCCTGACCCACATGGACAAGAGGAACAGCTAAGTGAGAATGCTGTTCATTGACTACAGCTCAGCATTCAACACCATAGTGCCCTCCAAGCTCATCCCTAAGCTCAGGACCCTGGGACTTGAACACCCCCCTCTGCAACTGGATCCTGGACTTCCTGGCGGGCCGCCCCCAGGTGGTGAGGGTAGGCAACAACACTTCCGCCACGCTGATCCTCAACACAGGGGCACCTCAGGGGTGCGTGCTTAGTCCCATCCTGTACTCGCTGTTCATCCATGACTGCATCCTGCACAACACCATCTTTAAGTTTGCTGATGACACGATGGCCTGATCACCGAACGACAATGAGACTGCCTATAGAGAGGAGGTCAGTTACCAGGACAAAAACCTCTCCCTTAACGTCAGCAAAACAAAAGGAGTTGATCGTGGACTACTACAGCAAATGGAGGGCCGAGCATGCCCCCATTCACATCAACGTTTGGCATGGTCCCTCAGATCCCTCAAGATCCACAAAAAGTTATACAGCTGCCCCATTGAGAGTGTCATGACTGGCTGCATCACTGCTTGGTATGGCAACTGCTTGAAATCTGGTCTCAAGGTGCTACAGAGGGTGGTGCATACAGTACTCTAGCATACAGAGCTCCCTGCCATCCAGGACCTCTCTCCCAGGCGGTGTCAGAGGAAGGCCCTAAAATGTGTCAAACACTCCAGCCACCCAAGTCATACACTGTTCTTTCTGCTACCGCACGGCAAGCAGAACCGATGCACAAAGTCAACAGGATCCTGAACAGCTTCTGCTGCCATAAGCCTACTAAAGACAGTGGCTTCAGAAAGTATTCATACCTCTTAAGTTGTTCCACATTTTGTTGTGTTACAGCCTGAATTCAAAATGGATTAAATATTTTCTTCTCATCAATCTACCCACATAATGATGAAATGAAAACATGGTTTAAGACATTGTTGCTATTTTATTCAAATGAAATACAGAAACATCTAATTTACATGAGTATTCACAACCCTTAGCTATGACACTTCAAATTTAGCTCAGGTGCTTTGAGATGATCTATCAGACTATGAGAAACAAGATTGGTCACCCGATGGTCACTCTGACAGAGCTCTAGAGTTCCACTGTGGAGATGGGAGAACCTTCCAGAAGGACAACCATCTCTGCAGCCCTCCACCAATCAGGCCTTTATGGTAGAGTGGCCAGACAGAAGCCACTCCTCAGTAAAAGGCACATGACAGTTTGCCAAAAGGCACCTAAAAAACTCTCAGACCATGAGAAACAAGATTCTCTGGTCTGATGAAACCAAGATTGAACCCTTTGTCCTGAATTCCAAGCGTCATGTCTGGAGGAAACCTGGCACCATCCCTACGGTGAAGTATGATGGAGGCATAATCACGCTGTGGGGATGTTTTTCAGCGGCAGGGACTGGGAGACTAGTCAGGATCGAGGCAAAGATAAACAGAGCAAAGTACAGAGAGATCCTTGATGAAAACCTGCTCCAGAGTGCTCAGGACCTCAGATTGGGGGGCGAAGGTTCACCTTCCGACAGGACAACGACCCTAAGCACACAGCCAAGACAACGCAGGAGTGGCTTTGGGACAAGTCTCTGAAATGACCTTGAGTGGCCCAGACAGAGCCCGGACTTGAACCCGATCGAAAATATCTGGAGAGACCTGAAAATAGCTGTGCAGCGATGCTCCCCATCCAACCTGACAGCACTTGAGAGGATCTGCAGAGAAGAATGGGAGAAACTCCCCAAATACAGCTGTGCCAATCTTGTAGCGTCATACCCATGAAGACTTGATGCTGTAATCGCTGCCAAAAGGTGCTTCAACAAGTACTGAGTAAATGGTATTTTTCCGTTTTTTATATTTAAGAAATTAGAAAAAAAATCTTAAAACGTATTTTTGCTTTGTCATTATGGGGTATTTTGTGTAGATTGATGAGGAAAAAAACTATTTAATCCATTTTAGAATAAGGCTGTAACGCATCAATATGTGGAAAAAGTCAAGCGGTGTGGATACTTTCCGAAGGCACTGAAATAAACAGAAAATATGTATGGGGGATTGGAAATTATGCAGACAAATACATTGATGGAAGCTACAATCTATGTGCAATATTATACATATCTACCTCCATTACCTCGTGCCCCTGCACATCAACTCAGTACTGATACTCCCTGTATATAGCCATGTTATTAACTCATACCCCTGCACATCAACTCAGTACTGATACTCCCTGTATATAGCCATGTTATTAACTCATACCCCTGCACATTGACTCAGTACTGATACTACCTTCATGATGTTCTTACTGTGGAATGCAGTGTTTTTCGCCAGGCATAATGGGACCCATCTCGTTCAAAAAGTTGACTCAAGTTAACATTCAGTATCACAAATACGCAAAAGTAGAGATACTTTTTCATGTATGTTATATCACGGTTGACAACTACATTGTGTCCTCCTCCCAGAGTGAAAATAACCTTGGCGTGACCCTGGACAACACCCTGTCGTTCTCTGCTAACATCAAAGCGGTGACCCGATCCTGCAGGTTCATGCTCTACAACATTCGCAGAGTACGACCCTGCCTTACACAGAAAGCGGCACAGGTCCTAATCCAGGCACTTGTCATCTCCCGTCTGGATTACTGCAACTCGCTGTTGGCTGGGCTCCCTGCCTGTGCCATTAAACCCCTACAACTTATCCAGAACGCTGCAGCCCGTCTGGTGTTCAACCTTCCCAAGTTCTCTCATGTCACCCCGCTCCTCCGCACACTCCACTGGCTTCCAGTTGAAGCTCCCATCCACTACAAGACCATGGTGCTTGCCTACGGAGCTGTGAGGGGAACGGCACCTCCTTACCTTCAGGCTCTGATCAGACCCTACACCCAAACGAGGGCACTACGTTCATCCACCTCTGGCCTGCTGGCTCCCCTTCCTCTGCGGAAGCATAGTTCCCGCTCAGCCCAGTCAAAACTGTTCGCTGCTCTGGCACCCCAATGGTGGAACAAGCTCCCTCACGACGCCAGGACAGCGGAGTCACTCACCACCTTCCGGAGACACTTGAAACCCTACCTATTTAAGGAATACCTGGAATAGTATAAAGTAATCCTTCTAAGTGGTTGTCCCACTTGCTATCATAAGTTGAATGCACCAATTTGTAAGTCGCTCTGGATAAGAGCGTCTGCTAAATGATGTAAATGTAAATGTTATATAAAAAATATGATCAAAGATGAGAGTATACTGGTTAAGATAGCAGTGTGATTTTTGCCTTCTAATGAGATAATTGTTTTCTCATTAGAACTTTTGCCCAGTCAGTAACTCTTCCATCAGCCGCTAAACTCTAGAACTCTTCAACCAGCTGCTAAACTCTAGAACTCTTCAACCAGCTGCTAAACTCTAGAACTCTTCAACCAGCTGCTAAACTCTAGAACTCTTCAACCAGCTGCTAAACTCTAGAACTCTTCAACCAGCTGCTAAACTCTAGAGCTCTTCAACCAGCTGCTAAACTCTAGAACTCTTCAATCAGCTGCTAAACTCTAGAACTCTTCAACCAGCTGCTAAACTCTAGAACTCTTCAATCAGCTGCTAAACTCTAGAACTCTTCAACCAGCTGCTAAACTCTAGAACTCTTCAACCAGCTGCTAAACTCTAGAACTCTTCAATCAGCTGCTAAACTCTAGAACTCTTCAACCAGCTGCTAAACTCTAGAACTCTTCAACCAGCTGCTAAACTCTAGAACTCTTCAACCTGATGCAAGCTGAGCCCTGTCTGGTCTCTGGGTCCAGCAGGTGGTGAAAGCCACACTGTGGAGGCTACGTGGTTCAATAGAGCCATGTTTTGAATAGCAGGAACCACGCCCAAGTGAGCACAGACATTGTGTCGGCGTGATGGAATGCCCCCTTTTTACCTGAGTACAAAGGCATGAAAGACAAATTAACATTAGACCAGAAAACGTGTGAGTGGCGACTGCACATTTAGAATGGTCAGAACTTTGAACGAGAACGACCAGGAAGCGTGGAGCTGTGGCTACACGGCTACAAATGGTTGAACCTCTACAGACCAGCCGACGTGCAGCGGGAGCTGAACGTCATATATGGTTGACACTCTAAGACCTGGAAACGTGAGATGTTTGAAATGATGAGAAACTCTGAAACTCTCAATCTCTACACAAGAAGAAGAAACTCACTAGACCATAGCATTACCAGTCTGCAGATGGCAGCAAGGTTAGGGTTCTGGCAGATATCAAGGAGTATGCGACGTTCAGAATGAGACTGATGAGGTAATCACTGATATGTGACTGTTATCGAGATATACAGTATAAGTATATATCTTCCAAGAGTTTAATTCGGAAGATGGTAACTCGTTAAACAACTTTTCCCGTGGTGCCCCAAATTCCTAATGAGTTTGTTACATGATTAAATTAATCGAGTAACAATTAAACATAGTTAATTTATTTGATAAATAACAGTCATCAAATTAATGCAAGTCACGTCACGACACTGTATATACCCATGTTATCACCTGCACATTGACTCAGTACTGACACTCCATGTAAATAGCCATGTTATTACCTCGTACCCCTGCACATTGACTCATTACTGATACTCCCTGGGCTCCCGAGTGGCGCAGCGGTCTAAGGCTCTGCATCTCAGTGCTTGTGGCGTCACTACAGACCCCCTGGTATCACAACCGGCCGTGATTGGGAGTCCCATAGGGCGGCGCACAATTGGCCCGGGTTTGGCCGGTGTAGGCCGTCATTGTAAATAAGAATTTGTTCTTAACTGACTTGCCAAGTTAAATAAAGGTTAAATAAAAATAAAACATAGCCACGTTATTACCTCGTACCCCTGCATATTTACTCAGTACTATGTATTGGGACTCATAGTCCCGTGTAGCTCAGTTGGTAGAGCATGGCGTTTGCGACGCCAGGGTTGTGGGTTCGATTCCAACGGGGGGCCAGTATGAAAATGTATGCACTCACTAACTGTATATATATATATTTTTTCTCTGGCTTGTTGGGAAGGGCCTGTAAGTAAGCATTTCACTATTGTAAACTGTTGTTTACGAAGAATGTGACAAATACAATTTGATTTGAACTGTATTCATTTTAGTCATTAATTGAGTTTTATTATAGTATTCTGACATGAACTGGGTGGGGTGGAGCTGACGTTGTGCTGGTGGTAACACATCTAGTGTCATATTGGTGGTAACACATCTAGTGTCATATTGGTGGTAACACATCTAGTGTCATATTGGTGGTGGTAACACATCTAGTGTCATATTGGTGGTAACACATCTAATGTCATATTGGTGGTAACACATCTAGTGTCATATTGGTGGTAACACATCTAGTGTCATATTGGTGGTGGAAACACATCTAGTGTCATATTGGTGGTAACACATCTAGTGGCATATTGGTGGTAACACATCTAGTGTCATATTGGTGGTGGAAACACATCTAGTGTCATATTGGTGGTAACACATCTAGTGTCATATTGGTGGTAACACATCTAGTGGCATATTGGTGGTAACACATCTAGTGTCATATTGGTGGTAACACACCTAGTGTCATATTGGTGGTAACACATCTAGTGTAATATTGGTGGTGGTAACACATCTAGTATCATATTGGTGGTAACACATCTAGTGGCATATTGGTGGTAACACATCTAGTGTCATATTGGTGGTAACACATCTAATGTCATATTGGTGGTAACACACCTAGTGTCATATTGGTGGTGGAAACCCATCTAGTGTCATATTGGTGGTAACACATCTACTGGCATATTGGTGGTAACACATCTAGTGTCATATTGGTGGTGGAAACACATCTAATGTCATATTGGTGGTAACACATCTAGTGTCATATTGGTGGTAACACATCTAGTGTAATATTGGTGGTGGTAACACATCTAGTGTCATATTGGTGGTAACACATCTAGTGTCATATTGGTGGTGGTAACACATCTAGTGTCATATTGGTGGTAACACATCTAGTGGCATATTGGTGGTAACACATCTAGTGTCATATTGGTGGTAACACACCTAGTGTCATATTGGTGGTAACACATCTAATGTCATATTGGTGGTAACACACCTAGTGTCATATTGGTGGTAACACATCTAGTGTCATATTGGTGGTAACACATCTAGTGTCATATTGGTGGTAACACATCTAGTGTCATATTGGTGGTAACACATCTAATGTCATATTGGTGGTAACAAACCTAGTGTCATATTGGTGGTAACACATCTAGTGTCATATTGGTGGTAACACATCTAGTGTCATATTGGTGGTAACACATCTAGTGTCATATTGGTGGTAACACATCTAATGTCATATTGGTGGTAACACACCTAGTGTCATATTGGTGGTAACACATCTAGTGTCATATTGGTGGTGGTAACACATCTAGTGTCATATTGGTGGTAACACATCTAGTGTCATATTGGTGGTAACACATCTAGTGTCATATTGGTGGTAACACATCTAGTGTCATATTGGTGGTGGTAACACATCTAGTGTCATATTGGTGGTAACACATCTAGTGTCATATTGGTGGTAACACATCTAGTGTCATATTGGTGGTAACACACCTAGTGTCATATTGGTGGTAACACATCTAGTGTCATATTGGTGGTAACACATCTAGTGTCATATTGGTGGTGGTAACACATCTAATGTCATATTGGTGGTAACACATCTAGTGGCATATTGGTGGTAACACATCTAGTGTCATATTGGTGGTAACACACCTAGTGTCATATTGGTGGTAACACATCTAGTGTCATATTGGTGGTAACACATCTAGTGTCATATTGGTGGTAACACACCTAGTGTCATATTGGTGGTAACACATCTAGTGTCATATTGGTGGTAACACATCTAGTGTCATATTGGTGGTAACACATCTAGTGTCATATTGGTGGTAACACATCTAGTGTCATATTGGTGGTAACACATCTAGTGTCATATTGGTGGTAACACATCTAGTGTCATATTGGTGGTAACACACCTAGTGTCATATTGGTGGTAACACATCTAGTGTCATATTGGTGGTAACACATCTAGTGTCATATTGGTGGTAACACATCTAGTGTCATATTGGTGGTAACACATCTAATGTTATATTGGTGGTAACACACCTAGTGTCATATTGGTGGTAACACATCTAGTGTCATATTGGTGGTGGTAACACATCTAATGTCATATTGGTGGTAACACACCTAGTGTCATATTGGTGGTAACACATCTAGTGTCATATTGGTGGTGGTAACACACCTAGTGTCATATTGGTGGTAACACATCTAGTGTCATATTGGTGGTAACACACCTAGTGTCATATTGGTGGTAACACATCTAGTGTCATATTGGTGGTAACACATCTAGTGTCATATTGGTGGTGGTAACACATCTAATGTCATATTGGTGGTAACACATCTAGTGGCATATTGGTGGTAACACATCTAGTGTCATATTGGTGGTAACACACCTAGTGTCATATTGGTGGTAACACATCTAGTGTCATATTGGTGGTAACACATCTAGTGTCATATTGGTGGTAACACATCTAGTGTCATATTGGTGGTAACACACCTAGTGTCATATTGGTGGTAACACATCTAGTGTCATATTGGTGGTAACACATCTAGTGTCATATTGGTGGTAACACATCTAGTGTCATATTGGTGGTAACACATCTAGTGTCATATTGGTGGTAACACATCTAGTGTCATATTGGTGGTAACACATCTAGTGTCATATTGGTGGTAACACACCTAGTGTCATATTGGTGGTAACACATCTAGTGTCATATTGGTGGTAACACATCTAGTGTCATATTGGTGGTAACACATCTAGTGTCATATTGGTGGTAACACATCTAATGTTATATTGGTGGTAACACACCTAGTGTCATATTGGTGGTAACACATCTAGTGTCATATTGGTGGTGGTAACACATCTAATGTCATATTGGTGGTAACACACCTAGTGTCATATTGGTGGTAACACATCTAGTGTCATATTGGTGGTGGTAACACACCTAGTGTCATATTGGTGGTAACACATCTAGTGTCATATTGGTGGTAACACATCTAGTGTCATATTGGTGGTAACACATCTAGTGTCATATTGGTGGTGGTAACACATCTAGTGTCATATTGGTGGTAACACACCTAGTGTCATATTGGTGGTGGTAACACATCTAGTGTCATATTGGTGGTAACACATCTAGTGTCATATTGGTTGTAACACATCTAGTGTCATATTGGTGGTAACACACCTAGTGTCATATTGGTGGTAACACATCTAGTGGCATATTGGTGGTAACACATCTAGTGGCATATTGGTGGTAACACATCTAGTGTCATATTGGTGGTAACACATCTAATGTCATATTGGTGGTAACACATCTTTTTTTACATTGTCATTGATGACGATGCTGTTTTTACATCAAGTGGTTCTGGGTTTAATTGGGGTTGCTAGTATTGTAAAACAAGTTGTGACACGTATTATTTATGTCATATATATTATATTACCACATGAGTAGTTGATTGGTTGATTTAATTAGATCATTAGAAGGGCTGAAGGGTTGTTTCCATTAACCTTTCAGCTGTGTGTCCCAGGTCTGGGCAGGCCCCTCCTCATCCTCAGCCCTCCTTCCCCCTCCCCTTCCACTGTCCTAACCTTTCAGCTGTGTGTCCCAGGTCTGGGCAGGCCCCTCCTCATCCTCACCCCTCCTTCCCCCTCCCCTTCCACTGTCCTAACCTTTCAGCTGTGTGTCCCAGGTCTGGGCAGGCCCCTCCTCATCCTCACCCCTCCTTCCCCCTCCCCTTCCACTCTCCTAACCTTTCAGCTGTGTGTCCCAGGTCTGGGCAGGCCCCTCCTCATCCTCACCCCTCCTTCCCCCTCCCCTTCCATTGTCCTAACCTTTCAGCTGTGTGTCCCAGGTCTGGGCAGGCCCCTCCTCATCCTCAGCCCTCCTTCCCCCTCCCCTTCCACTGTCCTAACCTTTCAGCTGTGTGTCCCAGGTCTGGGCAGGCCCCTCCTCATCCTCACCCCCTCCTTCCCCCTCCCCTTCCACTCTCCTAACCTTTCAGCTGTGTGTCCCAGGTCTGGGCAGGCCCCTCCTCATCCTCACCCCTCCTTCCCCCTCCCCTTCCACTCTCCTAACCTTTCAGCTGTGTGTCCCAGGTCTGGGCAGGCCCCTCCTCATCCTCAGCCCCTCCTTCCCCCTCCCCTTCTTCATCCTCCTCTTATTATTTGTTGGTAAACAACACTATGTTTGATGACATCATCATACACAACAATAGTGATACTATTGCAGCATCATTTTAATGGTAAAATGGATTAGTAGTAGCAGTAGGGCTCTATAGGATTACAGTCTATATTTACACACACACAGAAACACACTCTCTCCTCTCTCTCTCTCTCTCTCTCTCTCTGTCTCTGTCTCTCTCTCTCTCTCTCTCTCTCTCTCTCTCTCTCTCTCTCTCTCTCTCTCTCTCTCTCTCTCTCTCTGTCTCTCTCTGTCTCTGTCTCTCTCTCTCTCTCTCTCTCTCTCTCTCTCTCTCTCTCTCTCTCTCTCTCTCTCTCTCTCTCTCTCTCTCTCTCTCTCTCTCTCTCTCTCTCTCTCTCTCTCTCTATCTCTGTCTCTCTCTCTCTCTCTCTCTCTCTTTCTCTCTCTCTCCCTCTCTCTCTCTCTCTCCCTCTCTCTCCCGCTATAATCTCTCTCCATCTCTCTCCATCTCTCTCTCTCTCTCTTTCCATCTCTCTCTCTTTCTTTCTTTCTCTCTCTCATCTCTCTCTCTCCCTCTCTCTCTCTCTCTCTCTCTCTCTCTCTCTCTCTCTCTCTCTCTCTCTCCAGAGGGATGGCCGGATGGTGAGAGGATTTGTATCTTCCTCCAACCGGGGAATTGGCCAAATTAATTGCAATCATGTTGTTGTTATATCACCCTCACATCTGTCTCGCGCCTCCGTCTAGCCTTCTGTCCACACTCTAAGCCCGGGGGTGATACCTGCCGCTAGCTAGCTAGCCACCCCATCAACACAGACAGAACAGAACACACTCTCGCAACAGTCGCCATGATTCTGCAGGTGCAGCGGAAAACAGGACCGGGAAAGTTTCAGGACCACGGAAACAAAGTTTGGGAAGACGCGTCATACTTGGTCCATTAGCGGTAGGTTGTCTTTAAGAGTTAATTCCATTCATTCTATTTTAAATGAAAAATGAAAAGATAATCAAAATAACATAAAAAATGAATTCATAAAATTCTAAAAATCCACCGAGCTGAGGGGACACATTTTCATAGGAGGGTAAAAGGGCAGGTTGAACCCTCTCTGTGCACGTTCCTGTGTGTGTGTGTGTGTGTGTGTGTGTGTGTGTGTGTGCAGCTCATCTTGAGCCCTAGTCTCCTCTCAGGCCGTGTGTCTTTTCCTGACCAGCTGTTGCGAGGGAGATAAGAGAGTCTGTGATTATACGGTTTAACGGCTGCTATATTTAGTTTTGTTAAAAGTAGGAGAAATTTACAAAAGGTTAGTGGAGTAGCCTATTTGTTTCTGTTAAAATAGAGATGGTATGTGGTCAGTCAAAAAGCATGCTTATCATGGACCAAGTCAGTTACAGTAGTCTACATAGGCAGGTAATAGTCTACTGTTAACTTCATAGTTGTATTCAATCTAGGCTACTGGTCATCTTTAGGTTTTCTTTATACATAATGTATAGGGACGGTATCAATCAGCATTTTCTCTGTAGGAATATATCATAGCACTTATATCCATCTCTGCATCTCTGCATCTATCTGTCTCTGCATCTATCTGTCTCTGCATCTATCTGTCTCTGCATCTATCTGTCTCTGCATCTATCTGTCTCTGCATCTATCTATCTGTCTCTGCATCTATCTATCTGTCTCTGCATCTATCTGTCTCTGCATCTATCTGTCTCTGCATCTATCTGTCTCTGCATCTATCTGTCTCTGCATCTATCTGTCTCTGCATCTATCTGTCTCTGCATCTATCTGTCTCTCTGCATCTATCTGTCTCTGCATCTATCTGTCTCTGCATCTATCTGTCTCTGCATCTATCTGTCTCTGCATCTATCTGTCTCTGCATCTATCCGTCTCTGCATCTATCTGTCTCTGCATCTATCTGTCTCTGCATCTATCTGTCTCTGCATCTATCTGTCTCTGCATCTATCTGTCTCTGCATCTATCTGTCTCTCCATCTATCTGTCTCTGCATCTATCTGTCTCTGCATCTATCTGTCTCTGCATCTATCTGTCTCTGCATCTATCTGTCTCTGCATCTATCTGTCTCTGCATCTATCTGTCTCTGCATCTATCTGTCTCTGCATCTATCTGTCTCTGCATCTATCTATCTGTCTCTGCATCTATCTGTCTCTGCATCTATCCGTCTCTGCATCTATCTGTCTCTGCATCTATCTGTCTCTGCATCTATCTGTCTCTGCATCTATCTGTCTCTGCATCTATCTGTCTCTGCATCTATCTGTCTCTGCATCTATCTGTCTCTGCATCTGTCTCTGCATCTATCTGTCTCTGCATCTATCTGTTTCTCTGCATCTTAATGGTGATGGCCTTATAGTAGCCTTCAGTGCATTCGGAAAGTATTCAGAAACCTTGACTTTTTCCACATTTTGTTACACTACAGCCTTATTCTAAAATTGATTAAATAAATGTTTTTCCTCATCAATCTACACACAATACCCCATAATGACAAAGCAAAAACAGGTTTTTTGAAATGTTTGCAAATGTATAAAAAATAAAGAAACGGAAATACCTTATTGCATAAGTATTCAGACCCTTTGCTATGAGACTAAAAATTGAGCTCAGGTGCAACTTGTTTACATTGATCATCTTTGATATGTTTGTACAACTTGATTGGAGTTCACCTGTGGTAAATTAAATTGATTGTACATTTGGAAAGACACACACCTGTCTATATAAGGTCCCACAGTTGACAGTGCATGTCAGAGCAAAAAACAAGCCATGAGGTAGAAAAAATTGTCCGTAGAGCTCCAAGACAGGATTGTGTCGAGTCACAGATCTGGGGAAGGGTACCGAAAAAATTATTCAGCATTGAAGGTCACCAAGAACACAGTGGCCTCCATCATTAGTCAGCAGTGGGCCTACCCTGTAATCTTTGTAGTAGTCCTATAGCCTATTATTAAAGATTCTCATAATGTCTCCAGACAATTAAAGTGTCATAGAATTGCATAAAATGGGTTTGTAAAAGGCCCATTCTTTCCCGAATCTTCCTTAAAAATGTCTCTCTGGTTGGGGCTGAGCTGCATCCCCAAACATGAAACCCACGCACCTCCTACAATGTTGTGTATCTTCTTATATTGGTTTACAGTTGGACTCTGACAGTCAGTTGAAGTTTTTTTAGTTGCGCTGCTTACTTGGCAACAGCTCTAATAACGGGCTTGTTTGCCAATTCCTGGTGTTTCCTGGTCACATTTAACCTGTATTATGCATTAATGACCTCTTGAATTTAAGGGCAAAATGTACATTTACGCCTAAATAGACATACCCAAAAGTCATTCTTTTTCATTAGATGGCCGTAAACAATAACTGGTAATGCTACATATTTTTTAGAAAGGTCCGGAACTCACCTTTCTGCAGTGGCGATTTTAGCATGTAAATCTTGGTGGGGCAAACTACCATTTTTGGGGGGGGATGCATGCCAGAAAAGCCACGACACAACACAACACTAAACAATACATTCATTGCACTATAACGGTGACAAACGATGCCCACAAACTGTTAGGGCCTACAGTGAGGGAAAAAAGTATTTGATCCCCTGCTGATTTTGTACGTTTGCCCACTGACAAAGACATGATCAGTCTATAATTTTAATGGTAGGTTTATTTGAACCGTGGGAGACAGAATAACAACAACAAAAATCCAGAAAAACGCATGTCAAAAATGTTATAAATTAATTTGCATTTTAATGAGGGAAATAAGTATTTGACCCCCTCTCAATCAGAAAGATTTCTGGCTCCCAGGTGTCTTTTATACAGGTAATGAGTAGTAGTTTTGAGGGGGAAAGGGACCAAATTATTAGGGTGAGGCACATGGGCTACTAACAGCTTACTACACAACATACACTTAGTATTACTTTCTTAGCTACAGTATACACATCTCCCTGGCATATTAAATTTTTGGACTCACCTTGTTGTGCTGTGCTCACTTGAACAGGAAGGTGGCACGTCGGTCCATCGTGGGCAAACTTTGTCATCAAAGTCTGTCATTCTCTGGATGTTGCTTTCAAGACAACTGGGAACTCAGGAAAAAAAACAAGGTTGAATCACGACATCAGTGATCTTCAGGTCAGGTTAGCTACAGTTGAAGTCGGAAGTTTACATGCACTTATTTCTTGTTAACAAACTATAGTTTTGGCAAGTCGGTTAGGACATCTACTTTGTGCATGACACACGTCATTTTTTCCAACAATTGTTTACAGACAGACTATTTCACTTATAATTCACTGTATCACAATTTCAGTGGGTCAGAAGTTTACATACACTAAGTTGACTGTGCCTTTAAACAGCTTGGAAAATTCCAGAACATGATGATGTCATGGCTTCAGAAGCCAATTGGATGTGTACCTGTGGATATATTTCAAGGCCTACCTTCAAACTCAGTGCCTCTTTGCTTGACATCATGGGAAAATGAAAATAAATCAGCCAAGATCTCAGAAAGAAAATTGCAGACCTCCACAAGTCTGGTTCATCCTTGGGAGCAATTTCCAAACGCCTGAAGGTACCACGTTCATCTGTACAAACAATAGTACGCAAGTATAAACACCATGGGACCTACGCAGCTGTCATACCGCTCAGGAAGGAGACGTGTTCTGTCTCCTAGAGATTAACGTACTTTGGTGCGAAAAGTGCAAATCAATCCCAGAACAACAGCAAAGGACCTTGTGAAAATGCTGGAGGAAACAGGTACAAAAGTATCTATATCCACAGTAAAACGAGTCCTATATCGATATAACCTGAAAGGCCGCTCAGAAAGGAAGAAGCCACTGCTCCAAAACCGCCATAAAAAAGCCAGACTACGGTTTGCAACTGCACATGGGGACAAAGATTGTACTTTTTGGAGAAATGTCCTCTGGTCTGATGAAACAAAAATAGAACTGTTTGGCCATAATGAACATCGTTCTGTTTGGAGGAAGAAGGGGGTACTTGCAAGCCGAAGAACACCATCCCAACCGTGAAGCACGGGGGTGGCAGCATCATGCTGTGGGGGTGCTTTGCTGCTGAAGGGATTGGTGCACTTCACAAAATAGATGGCATCATGAGGAAGGAAAATTATGTGGATATATTGAAGCAACATCTCAAGACATCAGTCAGGAAGTTAAAGCTTGTTCGCAAATGGGTCTTCCAAATAGACAATGACCCCAAGCATACTTCCAAAGTTGTGGCAAAATGGCTTAAGGACAACAAAGTCAAGGTATTGGAGTGGCCATCACAAAGCCCTGACCTCAATCCTATAGAGAATTTGTGGGCAGAACTGAAAAAGCGTGTGTGAGCAAGGAGGCCTACAAACCTGACTCAGTTACACCAGCTCTGTCAGAAGGAATGGGCCAAAATTCACCCAACTTATTGTGGGAAGCTTGTGGAAGGCTACCCGAAACATTTGACCCAAGTTAAACAATTTAAAGGCAATGCTACCAAATACAAATTGAGTGCATGTAAACTTCTGACCCACTGGGAATGTGATGAAAGAAATAAAAGCTTAAATAAATAATTTTCTCTACTTTAATTCTGACATTTCACATTGTTAAAATAAAGTGGTGATCCTAACTGACTTAAGAGAGGGAATTTTTACTAGGATTAAATGTCAGGAATTGTGAAAAACTGAGTTTAAATGTGTTTGGCTAAGGTGTATGTAAACGTCCGACTTCAATTGTATATCCCTGGCATATTACATAATTTATGCAGCAGCATACAAGACATTTTTGGACCCACCTTGTTGTGCTGTACTCACTTGAACAGGAAGGTGGCGTGGCAGTCTTTCATGGGCAAATTATATCACCAAACTTTGTTATCAAACTCTGGCATTCTCTGAATTGATGGTACTTTCAAGACAACTGGGAACTCTGAAAAAAAACAAGGTTGAATCATGACGTCATTGATCTTCAGGTCGGAGCTCTAGAAAGAGGCCCGAGTTCCCGACTTGGAATTTTGAGTTGGATGACCGTTCAAAACGTAATTTCCCAGTCGGAGCTCGTTCTTTTCCGAGTTCCCAGTTGTCTTGAACTCACTGAAGTCTAAGATTTCCCAGTTCCGAGTTTCCAGTTGTTTTGAACGTGGCAGAAGTCATGCTGGATTGACAGCAAGGCCAATGTATTCACCCTTTTCTGGTCCGTGGTGTTGCATGTTTATCCTTTTAAGCTTGGAAAAGAGACCCTTAAACCCAGACTTGGACCACACACCCGCTCCACTGAATAGCAGGCTAGTGATTGCTTTGCAATGCTTGCAGTTAGCACACTGATTCCTTCCAAACCACTCATTATTGAATTTGTGATTTCCGACTTGTTGTGTAATGTTTATGTCCAATGGCCGATGAGCACCGATAAATTGTTTCTATAATTTGATTTAAAAGGATTTGCCAGTAGATTATTGACTTGATTCATGATGACTGCTAGCTTGCTAGCTAAGATTTGGAAAGCATGATGTTGACATGATCAGTCCAATCAAAGCTACTGTAGATATAATGTGATGTTGACATGATCAGTCCAATCAAAGCTACTGTAGATATAGCATGATGTTGACATGATCAGTCCAATCAAAGCTACTGTAGATATAATGTGATGTTGACATGATCAGTCCAATCAAAGCTACTGTAGATATAGCATGATGTTGACATGATCAGTCCAATCAAAGCTACTGTAGATATAGCATGATGTTGACATGATCAGTCCAACCAAAGCTACTGTAGATATAATGTGATGTTGACATGATCAGTCCAATCAAAGCTACTGTAGATATAGCATG
>CM062502.1:1669391-1684391 GCA_031479575.1 Coregonus ussuriensis
AGGCTATGTGTGGGTTATAGTAGTGTATACACTAGGCTATGTGTGGGTTATAGTAGTGTATACACTAGGCTATGTGTGGTTTATAGTAGTGTATACACTAGACTATGTGTGGGTTATAGTAGTGTATACACTAGACTATGTGTGGGTTATAGTAGTGTATACACTAGACTATGTGTGGGTTATATTAGTATATACACTAGGCTATGTGTGGGTTATAGTAGTGTATACACTAGACTATGTGTGGGTTATAGTAGTGTATACACTAGGCTATGTGTGGGCATGCTTTACACCTGGTTGTCTAGGTCTTAATTGAAAGGAAAACCCAGCAGAGACTAGGCCCTCAATTAATGAGTTCGACACCCCTGTTATGCACTGTCCTCCTCTAGTAGTCAAGGTTACAGGACACACACACTATTGTCTGGTTGTCCACACCTTCACAGATCAGAAATATCATAAAGGATGACATAATATGTCTTTATGTAGGTGTTTGCCAAATTAGGGAGCTATAACATTTACTTTCCTCCTATCAAATTCACATTCAACCAATTCACATTAATCCCATTCACATTCATCCAATTCACATTCATCCCATTCACATACATCCAATTCACATTCATCCAATTCACATTCATCCAATTCACATTCATCCAATTCACATTCATCCAATTCACATTCATCCAATTCACATTCATCCAATTCACATTCATCCAATTCACATTCATCCAATTCAGATTCCTCCAAGTGGCTGTTCAACAGTCTGATGGTAATAGAAGCTGTTCAACAGTCTGATGGTAATAGAAGCTGTTCAACAGTCTGATGGTAATAGAAGCTGTCCAACAGTCTGTTGGTAATAGAAGCTGTTCAACAGTCTGATGGTAATAGAAGCTGTTCAACAGTCTGATGGTAATAGAAGCTGTTCAACAGTCTGATGGTAATAGAAGCTGTTCAACAGTCTGATGGTAATAGAAGCTGTTCAACAGTCTGATGGTCTGGTAATAGAAGCTGTTCAACAGTCTGATGGTAATAGAAGCTGTTCAACAGTCTGATGGTAATAGAAGCTGTTCAACAGTCTGATGGTAATAGAAGCTGTTCAACAGTCTGATGGTAATAGAAGCTGTTCAACAGTCTGATGGTAATAGAAGCTGTTTAACAGTCTGATGGTAATAGATGCTGTTCAACAGTCTGATGGTAATAGAAGCTGTTCAACAGTCTGATGGTAATAGAAGCTGTCCAACAGTCTGATGGTAATAGAAGCTGTTCAACAGTCTGATGGTAATAGAAGCTGTTCAACAGTCTGATGGTAATAGAAGCTGTTCAACAGTCTGATGGTAATAGAAGCTGTTCAACAGTCTGATGGTAATAGAAGCTGTTCAACAGTCTGATGGTAATAGAAGCTGTTCAACAGTCTGATGGTAATAGAAGCTGTTTCAACAGTCTGATGGTAATAGAAGCTGTTCAACAGTCTGATGGTAATAGAAGCTGTTCAACAGTCTGATGGTAATAGAAGCTGTTCAACAGTCTGATGGTAATAGAAGCTGTTCAACAGTCTGATGGTAATAGAAGCTGTTCAACAGTCTGATGGTAATAGAAGCTGTTCAACAGTCTGATGGTAATAGAAGCTGTTCAACAGTCTGATGGTAATAGAAGCTGTTCAACAGTCTGATGGTAATAGAAGCTGTTCAACAGTCTGATGGTAATAGAAGCTGTTCAACAGTCTGATGGTAATAGAAGCTGTTCAACAGTCTGATGGTAATAGAAGCTGTTCAACAGTCTGATGGTAATAGAAGCTGTTCAACAGTCTGATGGTAATAGAAGCTGTTCAACAGTCTGATGGTAATAGAAGCTGTTCAACAGTCTGATGGTAATAGAAGCTGTTCAACAGTCTGATGGTAATAGAAGCTGTCCAACAGTCTGATGGTAATAGAAGCTGTTCAACAGTCTGATGGTAATAGAAGCTGTTCAACAGTCTGTTGGTAATAGAAGCTGTTCAACAGTCTGATGGTAATAGAAGCTGTTCAACAGTCTGATGGTAATAGAAGCTGTCCAACAGTCTGATGGTAATAGAAGCTGTTCAACAGTCTGTTGGTAATAGAAGCTGTTCAACAGTCTGATGGTAATAGAAGCTGTTCAACAGTCTGTTGGTAATAGAAGCTGTTCAACAGTCTGATGGTAATAGAAGCTGTTCAACAGTCTGTTGGTAATAGAAGCTGTTCAACAGTCTGATGGTAATAGAAGCTGTTCAACAGTCTGTTGGTAATAGAAGCTGTTCAACAGTCTGATGGTAATAGAAGCTGTTCAACAGTCTGATGGTAATAGAAGCTGTTCAACAGTCTGATGGTAATAGAAGCTGTTCAACAGTCTGATGGTAATAGAAGCTGTTCAACAGTCTGATGGTAATAGAAGCTGTTCAACAGTCTGATGGTAATAGAAGCTGTTCAACAGTCTGATGGTAATAGAAGCTGTTCAACAGTCTGTTGGTAATAGAAGCTGTTCAACAGTCTGATGGTAATAGAAGCTGTTCAACAGTCTGATGGTAATATAAGCTGTTCAACAGTCTGATGGTAATAGAAGCTGTTCAACAGTCTGATGGTAATAGAAGCTGTTCAACAGTCTGATGGTAATAGAAGCTGTTCAACAGTCTGATGGTAATAGAAGCTGTTCAACAGTCTGATGGTAATAGAAGCTGTTCAACAGTCTGATGGTAATAGAAGCTGTTCAACAGTCTGATGGTAATAGAAGCTGTTCAACAGTCTGATGGTAATAGAAGCTGTTCAACAGTCTGATGGTCTGGTAATAGAAGCTGTTCAGCAGTCTGATGGTAATAGAAGCTGTTCAACAGTCTGATGGTAATAGAAGCTGTTCAACAGTCTGATGGTAATAGAAGCTGTTCAACAGTCTGATGGTAATAGAAGCTGTTCAACAGTCTGATGGTAATAGAAGCTGTTCAACAGTCTGATTGTAATATAAGCTGTTCAACAGTCTGATGGTAATAGAAGCTGTTCAACAGTCTGATGGTAATAGAAGCTGTTCAACAGTCTGATGGTAATAGAAGCTGTTCAACAGTCTGATGGTAATAGAAGCTGTTCAACAGTCTGATGGTAATAGAAGCTGTTCAACAGTCTGATGGTAATAGAAGCTGTTCAACAGTCTGATGGTAATAGAAGCTGTTCAACAGTCTGATGGTAATAGAAGCTGTTCAACAGTCTGATGGTAATAGAAGCTGTTCAACAGTCTGATGGTAATAGAAGCTGTTCAACAGTCTGATGGTAATAGAAGCTGTTCAACAGTCTGATGGTAATAGAAGCTGTTCAACAGTCTGATTGTAATATAAGCTGTTCAACAGTCTGATTGTAATAGAAGCTGTTCAACAGTCTGATTGTAATATAAGCTGTTCAACAGTCTGATGGTAATAGAAGCTGTTCAACAGTCTGATGGTAATAGAAGCTGTTCAACAGTCTGATGGTAATAGAAGCTGTTCAACAGTCTGATGGTCTGGTAATAGAAGCTGTTCAACAGTCTGATGGTAATAGAAGCTGTTCAACAGTCTGATGGTAATAGAAGCTGTTCAACAGTCTGATGGTAATAGAAGCTGTTCAACAGTCTGATGGTAATAGAAGCTGTTCAACAGTCTGATGGTAATAGAAGCTGTTCAACAGTCTGTTGGTAATAGAAGCTGTTCAACAGTCTGTTGGTAATAGAAGCTGTTCAACAGTCTGATGGTAATAGAAGCTGTTCAACAGTCTGATGGTAATAGAAGCTGTTCAACAGTCTGATGGTAATAGAAGCTGTTCAACAGTCTGATGGTAATAGAAGCTGTTCAACAGTCTGATGGTAATAGAAGCTGTTCAACAGTCTGATGGTCTGGTAATAGAAGCTGTTCAACAGTCTGATGGTAATAGAAGCTGTTCAACAGTCTGATGGTAATAGAAGCTGTTTAACAGTCTGATGGTCTGGTAATAGAAGCTGTTCAACAGTCTGATGGTAATAGAAGCTGTTCAACAGTCTGATGGTAATAGAAGCTGTTCAACAGTCTGACGGTAATAGAAGCTGTTCAACAGTCTGATGGTAATAGAAGCTGTTCAACAGTCTGATGGTAATAGAAGCTGTTCAACAGTCTGATGGTAATAGAAGCTGTTCAACAGTCTGATGGTAATAGAAGCTGTTCAACAGTCTGACGGTAATAGAAGCTGTTCAACAGTCTGATGGTAATAGAAGCTGTTCAACAGAATGATGGTAATAGAAGCTGTTCAACAGTCTGATGGTAATAGAAGCTGTTCAACAGTCTGATGGTAATAGAAGCTGTTCAACAGTCTGATGGTAATAGAAGCTGTTCAACAGTCTGATGGTAATAGAAGCTGTTCAACAGTCTGATGGTAATAGAAGCTGTTCAACAGTCTGATGGTAATAGAAGCTGTTCAACAGTCTGATGGTAATAGAAGCTGTTCAACAGTCTGATGGTAATAGAAGCTGTTCAACAGTCTGATGGTAATAGAAGCTGTTCAACAGTCTGATGGTCTGGTAATAGAAGCTGTTCAACAGTCTGATGGTAATAGAAGCTGTTCAACAGTCTGATGGTAATAGAAGCTGTTCAACAGTCTGTTGGTAATAGAAGCTGTTCAACAGTCTGATGGTAATAGAAGCTGTTCAACAGTCTGATGGTAATAGAAGCTGTTCAACAGTCTGTTGGTAATAGAAGCTGTTCAACAGTCTGATGGTAATAGAAGCTGTTCAACAGTCTGATGGTAATAGAAGCTGTTCAACAGTCTGATGGTAATAGAAGCTGTTCAACAGTCTGGTGGTAATAGAAGCTGTTCAACAGTCTGGTGGTAATAGAAGCTGTTCAACAGTCTGATGGTAATAGAAGCTGTTCAACAGTCTGATGGTAATAGAAGCTGTTCAACAGTCTGATGGTCTGGTAATAGAAGCTGTTCAACAGTCTGATGGTAATAGAAGCTGTTCAACAGTCTGTTGGTAATAGAAGCTGTTCAACAGTCTGATGGTAATAGAAGCTGTTCAACAGTCTGATGGTAATAGAAGCTGTTCAACAGTCTGATGGTAATAGAAGCTGTTCAACAGTCTGATGGTAATAGAAGCTGTTCAACAGTCTGATGGTAATAGAAGCTGTTCAACAGTCTGATGGTAATAGAAGCTGTTCAACAGTCTGATGGTAATAGAAGCTGTTCAACAGTCTGATGGTAATAGAAGCTGTTCAACAGTCTGATGGTAATAGAAGCTGTTCAACAGTCTGATGGTCTGTAAATATAAGCTGTTCCCTTTCAGTGGGTAACATACTATGGGGAGTCAACGACCAATCATATTCACTTGATGAAAACTGAAATCACGCCCAATGGGCCAATGGATACTGAGCCCGCCCTCGGAAGTCCTGACTTCCTGGCTATAATACCGGGGCTCGCATTCGTTTCCTCAATTCTTTGCTCTTCAGGTCGCCTAAAGGGGGGGGGGCTAGGACCAAGTTTGGGAAACCCTGCCCTAGGGCATGTGGTTTCACAAATGAAATTAAAGATACCCACGAGCGCTGTGCGTCCTCCTCCTCTTTGGGACGTCATTACGTCAATGGTCCCCTAGGTCCTAGCGCCTTTTTGGAGAAAGGAGCTTTCCTCTCTCCTTCTAAAGCAGGCTATCCGGGTCCGGGTGGTCCCCGGGTCAGAACTACAGGGCGGTTGGTACAGCCCGTACTACTTTATTCCCAAGAGCGATGGAACGTTGCATAAGAGCTGTTATTGTGAAGTGGAAACGTCTAGGAGCAACAACGGCTCAGCCGCGAAGTGGTAGGCCACACAAGCTCACAGAACGGGACCGGCGAGTGCTGAAGCGCATAGCGTGTAAAAAATAATCTGTCCTCGGTTGCAACAATCACTACCCAGTTCCAAACTGCCTCTGGAAGCAACGTCAGCACAAGAACTGTTCGTTGGGAGCTTCATGAAATAGGTTTCCATGGCCAAGCAGCCGCACACAAGCCAAAGATCACCATGCGCAATGCCAAGCGTCGGCTGGAGTTCTGTAAAGCTCGCCTCCATTGGACTCTGGAGCAGTGGAAACGAGTTCTCTGGAGTAGTGAATCACACTTCACCATCTGGCAGTCAAATGGACGAATCTGGGTTTGGCGGATGGCAGGAGAACGCTACCTGCCCCAATGCACAGTGCCAACTGTATATAATGGTCTGGGGCTGTTTCTCATGGTTCAGGCTGGGCACCTTAGTTTAAGTGAAGTGAAATCTTACCGCTACAGCATACAATGACATTCTAGACGATTCTGTGCTTCCAACTTTGTGGCAACAGTTTGGGGAAGGCCCTTTCCTGTTTCAGCATGATAATGTCCCCGTGCACAAAGCAAGGTCCATACAGAAATGGTTTGTCGAGATCGGTGTGAAAGAACTTGACTGGCCTGCACAGAGCCCTGACCTCAACCCCATCGAACACCTTTGGGATTAATTGGAACGCCGACTGCGAGCCAGGCCTAATCGCCCAACATCAGCGCCCGACCTCACTAATGCTCTTGTAGCTGAATGGAAGCAAGTCCCCACAGCAATGTTCCAACATCTAGTGGAAAGCCTTCCCAGAAGAGTGGAGGCTGTTATAGCAGCAAAGGGGGGACCAACTCCACATATCAATGCCCATGATTTTGAAATGAGATGTTCGACGAGCAGGTGTCCACATCCTTTTGGTCATGTAGTGTGGCTGTGGCGCCTTTGGGAATGTGGACGCGTCTGTTTCAGCGTCTGGATGCATCTCGGGCGGCAGGTAGCTTAGTAGGTAAAAGTGTTGTGCCAGTAACCGAAAGGTCGCTGGTTCTAATCCCCGAGCCGACTGGGTGAAAAATCTGTTGATGTGCCCTTAAGCAAGGCACTTAACCCTAATTGCTCCTGGAAGTCGCTCTGGATAAGAGTGTCTGCTAAATGACTAAAATGTAAATGTAAAAATCTCGCCGTTGCTGAAGGTATCCCTGTCCCGCAGGGTGTTCATGACATACGCATCCGTACTGGGATGGGGAGCGCTGTGTGTGAGCTACTCAGAAAGAGGGATTTGGGCGCTGCATATCAATTACCTAGAGCGACTGACTGTTTTGCTAACGGTGAGTTGTTTCCTTCCAATGTTGGAGGGCCAGCATGTGTTGGTAAAGTCCAACAACAGGACGGCAGTGGCGTATATCAACAGTCGGGGGGGAGACACAGTTTTCTTTCTCCTAATAGTTATCTGCTTGTATGGAGCAGTGCACATTTCCAGTCACTCAGGTTGACGTATCTTCCTGGATCTAGTTTCCAGGGGGTGTCCAATCTCTACGGAGTGGAGATGGCAAACCCCTCAGTGGTTGCCCAGATATGGGATCGGTTCGGTAGGGCCGCCGTAGATCTTTACGTAGATCTAACACATTGCGAGAAAGAGCGCATTATCGTCTGTTCTTCTTAATGAGGGATCTAGGCGCTTCATTGGGAACGAATGCTTTGGCTTATCAATGGCCGTGGGACCCTGCTTTCTGATTCAGGCCACCGTGGAGAGGGTCCATCCGGAGGGTCTGTTGTTGATTCTGGAGGCTCCCCGCTGGGAAGACAACCCTGGTTCCTGGAGATCATCCGCCTGTTGGGCAGGGACCCGTGGAGGGTTCCGTGTCGTCAGGATCTATTATCACGGGAGAGTTTGGCACTCACAGCTGCAGACATGGGATCTGTGGGTTTGCCCACTGAAAAGGTTGAATTTGACAGCTACAGCTGAAGTCGGAAGTTTACATACACTTAGGTTGGAGTCATTAAAACTCGTTTTTCAACCACTCCACACATTTCTTGTAAACAAAGTATAGTTTTGGCAAGTCGGTTAGGACATCTACTTTGTGCATGACAAAAGTAATTTTTCCAACAATTGTTTACAGACAGATTATTTCACTTATAATTCACTGTATCACAATTCCAGTGGGTCAGAAGTTTACATACACTAAGTTGACTGTGCCTTTAAACAGCTTGGAAAATTCCGGAAATTGATGTCATGGCTTTCGAAGCTTCTGATAGGCTAATTGACAATTTGAGTCAATTGAAGGTGTACCTGTGGATGTATTTCAAGGCCTACCTTGCAGGGGCTTTTTGAGCAGGGCTTTTCTTTTTCCACATGGAAGGTTTATACGGCAGCGGCGTGTCATGTAGGGATCTCTACCCCGGGATCTCTTCCTCTGGGATTGACGTCTCTACCCCGGGATCTCTTCCTCTGGGATTGACGTCTCTACCCAGGGATCTCTTCCTCTGGGATTGACGTCTCTACCCCGGGATCTCTTCCTCTGGGATCCTCTGGTGGTGCGGTTCCTGAAAGGCGTGTGTCGGCTCAGACCAGTGTCTAAACATGGAACCTGGCTGTGTGAGCCTCCGTTTCAACTATTGGAGTCTGTAGACCTGAAGGTCCTTTCCTACAAAGACTGGGGATCTCTACGCTCTATCAGTGCAGCCTTCCTGTTTGGAGTTTGCGCCTGGCGAAGTCATGTTACGTCCTAAAGCCTTTTTAGCTGCTCACATCCTCTGCTTCCTGAGAACAGCGGTTGCATGGCCTCTGTCCGGTATATGGATAAGACCAAGGATATCTGCATTTCTGTCCCGCATTTTTGTCTGTTTCGCTAATCCAGGTCGAGGTAGGGTGCTTTCTAACCAGCGTATTTCTCGTTGAGTTGTGGAGGCAAAGGAAAAGGGTTGTCTAGGGGTGTGGCGGCTTCTTGGGCAGTGTTCAAGGGAATGACGATTGATGATATCTGTGCTGCAGCAAGTTGGGGTTCCCCAAATACCTTTTAAGTTTCATCGCTTGGATGTAACTGCGCCCAGTGTGGCTCAAAGTGTCCTTATGGTGTTAGGCAGGTTGCACATTTATCCACGTTACCATTTTTTTATTTTTTATTTTTTATTTAGCAGACGCTCTTATCCAGAGCGACTTACAGTTAGTGCATTCATCTTAAGATGGTTAGGTGGGACAACCACATATCACAGGCATAGAAAGTACATGTTTCTTCAGTAACACAGCTATCAGTAGAGACAGAGCTAGAAGGGGAGGGGAGGGGTTGAGGTGAGGAGGAGGATTATTTAAGATACTGTTTGAAGGGTTTCAGATGTTTTTGGAAGATGGGCAGGGACTCTGCTGTCCTAGCTTCATGGGGAAGTTAGTTCCACCATTGGGGTGCCAGGACAGAGAAGAGCTTGGACTGGGCTGAGGTGGCAGAACGGAGTGCTCAGGTTTCCCCGGGAGGAAGAACAGTTCCGTCTTGTCGTGGTTGAGCTTGAGGTGGTGGGCCGACATCCAAGTTAAGATATCTGCCAGATGCCTGTCGCCACCTGGGTGTCACCTGGGTGTCAGAAGGAGGGAAGGACAAAAGTAGTTGAGTGTCATCCTCATAGTAATGATAGGAGAGACCATGTGAGGATATGACGGAGCCGAGTGACGGAGCTGAGTGACTTGGTGTATAGAGAGAAGAGGAGAGGGCCTAGAACCAAGCCCTGGGGGACACCAGTAGTGAAAGTATGTGGTGCGGACATAGATCCTCTCCACGTCACCTGGTAGGAGCGGCCTGTGTGTAGAGCCTGAGAAGGGTGGAGAAGTGGATCTGATGGTTCACTGTGTCAAAAGAAGCGGATAGATCTAGGAGGATGAGAACAGAGGAGAGAGAGTCCGCTTTTGCAGTGCAGAGAGCCTCCCTGACACGGAGAATAGCAGTCTTGAAGCCTGACTGGTTAGGATCAAGAAGATCATTCTGAGAGAGATAGAGAGATAGTTGATCAGAGTGTTTTGGAAAGAAAAAGAAGAAGGGATACAGGTCTGTAGTTTTTTATGTCTGTGGGGTCGAGTGTTGGTTTCGTGAGGAGGGGAGCAACTCGGGCCATTTTGAAGTCAGAGGGGACGCTGCCATTGGTCAGGGATGAGTTGATGAGGGAAGTGAGGAATGGGAGAAGGTCTCCAGAGATGGTCTGGAGAAGGGAGGAGGGGATGGGGTCGGGCGGCCAGACCTCACTAGTCACAGGATGTAATCTGGAGAGAGAGGGGAGAAAGAGGTCAAGGCGTAGGGTAGTTCTGTGTGAGTGGAACCAGTGGACTCAATAGGCTGAGTGAATACGTAGCGGATGTCGTCAACCTTTTTTTCAAAGTGGTTGACAAAGTCATCCACAGAGAGGGAGGGGGAGGGGTGGATGATTAAGGAGGGAGGAGAAGGTGGAAAAGAGTTTCCTAGGGTTAGAGGCAGAAGCTTGACATTTAGAGTGGTAGAAAATGGCTTTAGCAGCGGATACAGAGGAAGATAAGGTAGAGCGGAGGGAATGAAAGGTACTCCGGAAGTTTCGTTTCCCTCCATTTTCACTCAGCTGCACGCAGCTCTGTTCTGTAAGCTCGCAATGAGTCACTCAGCCATGGAGCAAGAGGGGAGGGCCGAGCCAAGGGCCAGTTCGAGTCATAGGATGCGGAAAGGGAGGAGAGTAGGGTCAAAAAGGCAGAATCAGGAGACAGGAGGGAGAAGGATTTAGCAGAAGTGAGAGATGATAGGATAGAAGAGGAGAGAGTAGTGGGAGAAAGACAGCGAAGATTGCGACGGTGCATTACCATCTGGATAGGGACTGAGTGGTTAGGGTTGACTGAAGGGCAGCATAGGCTGAGATGAACTTGGCGTTCTTGACCGCAGATCAAACGCTGCCAGAGACCCGGAATTCCACATTGGTTGTGTGCGCAGGGTAAACTAAATTAGAAGGGTTGCAGCCCAAAAAAAAAATTGTATCACTCCTAGAGATATCAGGAGTCCTCTAGCTGTAGAATGAAGCACAGTTTCCTGTGGGTTTGAGCCTCAGGCTGACGTGGTTCATGGACTCTGGTCGATGCTATGCAGCGCGCGTGTGAACATTACCAAGTCACGACAGGTGTTCTGTTGTTTTGGACATGTGGTTCCTTGTTATGAGGTCTGACATTTCAGGCTCGCAAGGTTAGTATTGTTCTTGGAACCGTGGGGTCTATGGACTTGGGTCAGTGCCCATAGCCAAGTTGCAGCAGGTTCTGGTTCTCTATATGGGGCTCTGACAGTTCAGGCTTCTCGGGTAGATACTAGGGGAAAGGTAGCTTCTGTAACCATTTTTTGGAGCCGGTGTGCTTGGACTGCCGTGGGCCTCCTAGTCTGCCACCCTTGGGGCGTAATTGTGTGTCCCCATAGTATGTTAAACCGAGTGACAGACTGAAAGGGAACGTACAGTTATGAATATAACTACTGTTCCCTGAAGGAGGTATAACAAATAATGGCCCCGCCGCCCTCATGGGGTTTGGGCTCGCTGAAGAGCGGTACTGAATTGAGGAAATTAATGTGAGCCCCGGTATTATATCCAGAATGGGTGGGCTCGGCATCCATTGGCCCGTTGGGCGTGAATATGATTGGTGAATATGATTGGTCGTTGACTCCCCATAGTATGTTATACCTATGTTATGCGCGCGTGTGTGTGTGTGTGTACCCTCACAACAAAGTTTCCTTTAGCAGGGGGGGGGGGGGGAGAGTAAACCCCTGACCCCTAACTGACCTACCATAAAGGTCACATGATGAACAGCCTGTTGTCATTGTTCACACACACACACACACACACACACACACACACACACACACACACACACACACACTGTAATGATGTCATGTCATAGTATTGTGTGGACCAGGGAAGTGTTACTAGATAAGTGGTTTGGTTCCACTGACTCTACAATCCTAATGTCAGAGGAGATTACTGATGTTTAGGAGAGCATGACGGATGGACAGGATATATGACTTGGGGTAAAGAGTAATAACATCAAAGAATGGGAGTGCCCATTGACGATGGCCAGAGGTATGTGAAAGGAAGGATAACCAAGAGTATAAAAGCTGGGAGATTTGTGTGTGTGGGCAGTTCAATTGACAAAGGGCAGAGCTATGTCCGTTTGTTAGATGAACCCACGGGCTCGTGATCCAATAAATACTTGGTATAAAATCTCCAACAGAATGTCTAAGTAAATTCTTGCATCTTGAACTTCTCAATACCATGGAGTATTTCTGGGATCTTTTTATTTCAGCTCATGAAATTTGGAACCAACACTTTACATGTTACGTTTATATTTTGTTCCGTATAGTTTGGGAATCTGTTGGTCAGGGAGGCTCTTTATTAGAATGATAGCCCACGTTAATCTTGATACCAACCTTTAGCCTTCTTCTTGGAACAGGTGCTAGTTAGTACCAAAAAAGGTTTCTTCACTTTGTCCCTGTAGGGGAACCCTTTTTATATTGGTTCTTTGAAGAACCATCTGCAGAGGGTTCTTCATTACACTGTTTACACTGTTAAACATTTCCAACTGGTTGCAGTGAAAATATGGCAAATATACAAAAAAATATCTGTATTTTTAGAGCTGGATTAAGGTATTATTGCTGTAAGGGATTTGGGAGTGAACCTCACTTGGGATTTGAACTCACAATCTGTAAATTTCCAGTGACCTGAATTTCCTGCTACGCCACCGGGTCTGTGGATATGATAGATATTAGAACCAATAGACATTCTGTCATTTGTCCCTTTTGGGTGCCATGTAGAACCATTAGATTTTTCTAGAACAGGTCGATTACCAGTTACCAGTAGCCAGCTCACAGCCCACCTAAGAGTAGCTCGCCAAACAAATCTCCCAGCTACTATCTAATCAACACAACATTGGCATTATCCCACCCCTGGTTAGCCACTATTGGCTTAAAAAGCAAAACCTAACACAATATCTGCCAATTAATGTCCAGCAATATTGCCCCAGTCTGTGTGTGTGGTGCAGGCGTTTGTCAATCACTCTGTGTGAAGCCAGTTGATGTGATAACATTTACATTTACATGTAAGTCATTTAGCAGACGCTCTTATCCAGAGCGACTTACAAATTGGTGCATTCACCTTATGATAGCCACTTTACAATATGTTTTATTTTTCTTTATTTTTCTTTTTTTGGGGGGGGGGGTTGGGGTAAGGGGGGGGGGGGGGGGGTAGAAGGATTACTTTATCCTATCCCTGGTATTCCTTAAAGAGGTGGGATTTCAAGTGTCTCCGGAAGGTGGTGAGTGACTCCGCTGTCCTGGCGTCGTGAGGGAGCTTGTTCCACCATTGGGGTGCCAGAGCAGCGAACAGTTTTGACTGGGCTGAGCGGGAACTATGCTTCCGCAGAGGTAGGGGAGCCAGCAGGCCAGAGGTAGGGGGGCCAGCAGGCCAGAGGTAGGGGGGCCAGCAGGCCAGAGGTGGATGAACGCAGTGCCCTCGTTTGGGTGTAGGGACTGATCAGAGCCTGAAGGTACGGAGGTGCCGTTCCCCTCACAGCTCCGTAGGCAAGGACCATGATAACCGTCTTGTGGGTTGACAGAAATACTTTCCCCAAAACCTTCTCAATTAAATGTTAACTGCAAAGTAGGCTTACCTGGCAGAAGTATATCATGAGGAAGTATATCATGAGGAAGTATATCATGAGGAAGTATATCCTGAGGAAGTATATCATGAGGAAGTATATCATGAGGAAGTATATCATGAGGAAGTATATCATGAGGAAGTATATCATGAGGAAGTATATCATGAGGAAGTATATCATGAGGAAGTATATCATGAGGAAGTATATCCTGAGGAAGTATATCCTGAGGAAGTATATCCTGAGGAAGTATATCATGAGGAAGTATATCATGAGGAAGTATATCATTTGTATCTATTATTTGTAATTTGCAAACTTTGCCATGAACTGAGCAGCAGCAGTACAGAAGCATCACTAGACCAGCACATTAGAATACACATTCCAGAAGCATCACTAGACCAGCACATTAGAATACACATTCCAGAAGCATCACTAGACCAGAACATTAGAATACACATTCCAGAAGCATCACTAGACCAGAACATTAGAATACACATTCCAGAAGCATCACTAGACCAGAACATTAGAATACATATTCCAGAAGCATCACTAGATCAGCACATTAGAATACACATTCCAGAAGCATCACTAGACCAGAACATTAGAATACACATTCCAGAAGCATCACTAGACCAGCACATTAGAATACACATTCCAGAAGCATCACTAGACCAGAACATTAGACTACACATTCCAGAAGCATCACTAGACCAGCACATTAGAATACACATTCCAGAACCATCACTAGACCAGAACATTAGAATACACATTCCAGAAGCATCACTAGACCAGCACATTAGAATACACATTCCAGAAGCATCACTAGACCAGAACATTAGAATACACATTCCAGAAGCATCACTAGACCAGAACATTAGAATACACATTCCTCACTCGCTACATGCACAATTAAAGGGCCAGACGCACAATTAAAGGGCCAGACGCACAATTAAAGGGCCAGACGCACAATTAAAGGGCCAGATGCGCAATTAAAGGGCCAGATGCGCAATTAAAGGGCCAGATGCACAATTAAAGGGGAATTACACTCAAAAATACATGTTAGTTTTCTTCCAGATCTAAAAAAAAAATGGTCTTCTGATGTGATTTAACCGTTGACATGGACTCAGAACATCCAATGTCGTTGTTTATTTATGAACGATTGTTCATTTTGAGAGTGAAAACAAAAACTATCTAAAACAAGGAAAAATAGAACTGAGAAAATATAATTTGGGGGGGGGGATCACATATTTTCCCCCTTAGAGTTGTTTATGAACCATTATTTGAACTGGTATACTGACAGAACACATACTGCACTACATTATCTTGTCCATTAAGGACCCGGGGGAAGAGCTGCTGGGGAGAAGAGAAGAGAAGAGTGTGAATATTTACCAGGTATAGGAGAGGAGAGGGCTGCTGGGGAGAAGAGAAGAGAAGAGAAGAGAAGAGAAGAGAAGAGAAGAGAAGAGAAGAGAAGAGAAGAGAAGAGAAGAGAAGAGAAGAGAAGAGAAGAGAAGAGAAGAGAAGAGAAGAGAAGAGAAGAGAAGAGAAGAGTATGAATGTTTACCAGGTATAGGAGAGGAGAGGAGAGGAGAGGAGAGGAGA
>CM062502.1:1686891-1820430 GCA_031479575.1 Coregonus ussuriensis
CCCTCAGGCCACTACTCCACTATCACATATGTGACCGACCGCCTTGATTCGGTCTTATGTAGCAACATTAAAATATGCAGGTTACTTTACTAATTGCTGTGTTTTGTTTCTCTCTCTGTCTGTTTAAACATTCCTTTCATTTAGCCCTTTCCCTCTTTGTTCTCCTTTCTCCTCACCAGTGTGATTCGGTCTTATGTAGCAACATTTGAAATTGTGTTTTTTACATTGGATTAAAGCAGAGACACTGAGGTACAAAATAATATATCATACACTACATTTGAGGGAACAATGGGGAAGTAATTCTGCTTTAAAAGTTGATAAACTTGTAATCTCACTTTAAGAAAATGTTCTTTGAATGTTTTGGTACCTAGTGAAGAGCTCTTCTTTGTCTACACCCATTCAGCATCGTTCACACCCTCTTAAGCTTTAGCCCCACCCATCTCGTTTCGCTCTCGGAGCGTTCAGAATGCACACTTGACGCTCTGGCCGATGAGTAGGGTTGATCAGAGCGTTCTGACCTCACAACGGCAGTCAAGCACCCGCGCTAACTGGCTAACATTGGCTAGCTTGCTAGCTACTTCCAGACACAAATGAGAGAACACCTCACTCTGAACATTTTACTCGCCCTAGCAGAGCTGGTTAGGGTGTTTTCATGTTATCCAGAGCGTTGGTGACTGTAACTGTGCTGCTGGCAACAATTTAATTACGCTTTTTTGCCGACGTTTACTGACACCGGCCATATTCAATGGGTGTTGTGCGTTCATAAATTCATCAGTTATTCTGCGCTCTGGCATACTCAGACTGAATTTACGAACACACCCGAAATGGATACTTGCATAGTGGAGTCTGTTGTTTAGACATGTAGCTAGCTAGTTAAACAATGAACCATAATCCCAACTCATAACATTACTACCCTGCATGAATCTGCAGGTAGCTAACCAACTAGATTCAATGTTAGCAAGCAAATGGCTCTGACATATGAATAATAAGGTAATACACGTAACTTTAGCTAGCGAGCCAGCCAGATAAAGTTAGCTAGCTAGTTAACAGTACACTTCAACTTGAAATGAAACCACTTTGTCAAAATTAGAAATGTGTAATATCTGAAAATGTAGCTAGCTAGACTATCTTACCCGTATACATGGATGGACGCGTCTCCCTGTCATGGGTGCCATGGTTGCCCTTAGTTTGAAGATGTAATCCGGAGACGGGTGTTTTCTCCATCTCTTTAGCTATCATACTCTAATTCCACTGATTTCAAAACTCGATCCTCCAGAAAGTGGAGAGCAACACTTATGCAGCTCCACTACACCATACATTTTTTTTAAAGCCGCGTTAGACAGGATTACCTAGACATATTGACCAGCTCAAATAGACAGAAGTGGGCTATATGGCAGACCAATCCGAACTCCTCTCTTGGCATGTCCAGCCCACTCATTATCTCCGCCATCATGGCTAGTGGGAAGGTTGCTGTCTTTTTCTGTGGCTAAACCAACTAGACTCGTAATTTAACAATTGTATTTGTATTTATAGATGGCATACAAGTGTCATTAAGGCACATGAAAGTTCACATTTTGATAAGTAAAATAAGTTGACGTTCTCCTGTGAACTAGTGACCCGCGACATATGCCTAGTTTCCTGAAACTAGTCACATATTTACAATACAACATCCATGAGTGCATGTCTCATCATGTGTATGTGTGTCTGTGCCCGTGTGTGTCTTTTCACAAACCCCACTGTTTCCATAAGGTGTGTTTTTATCTGTTTTTTTAATCCGATTCTACTGCTTGCATCAGTTACCTGATGTGGAATAGAGTTCCATGTAGTCATGGCTCTATGTAGTACTGTGCGCCTCCCATAGTCTGTTCTGGACTTGGGGATTGTGAAGAGACCTTTGGTGGCATGTCTTGTGGGGTATGCATGTGTAACAGTGTTGCTTCTGTCCCTACCTGGGTTCGAACCAGGGACCCTCTGCACACATCGACAACAGTCACCCTCAAAGCACCGTTACCCGTCGCTCCACAAAAGCCGCGGCCCTTGCAGAGCAAGGGAAACAACTACTTCAAGGTCTCAGAGCAAGTGACGTCACCGATTGAAATGCTACGAGCGCACACCGCTAACTAGCTAGCCATTTCACACCGGTTACACATGGGTGTCCGATCTGTGTGCTAGTTGTTTAAACAGATACCTCGGTGCATTCAACATGTCAACACTTCTTACGAAAACAAGTAATGATGAAGTCAATCTCTCCTCCACTTTGAGCCATGAGAGACTTAAATGCATATTATTAATGTTAGCTGTCCGTGTTTTGACCATGACAGTATACTAATGACATGCCACTGGCCTTGAGTAAAGCCAGTGTGTCTATGTATGCAAATGAGTCAACACTATACATGTCAGCTACTACAGTGAGTGAAATCACTGCAACACTTAACAAAGAGCTGCAGTTAGTTTCAGTGGTCTATGGCACTGCATCGCAGTGCAAGCTGTGCCACTAGAGATCCTGGTTCGAATCCAGGCTCTGTCGTAGCCGGCCGCGACCGGGAGACCCATGGGGTGGCGCACATTTGGCCCAGCGTCATCCAGGGTAGGGGAGGGAATGGCCAGCAGGGATGTAGCTCAGTTGGTAGAGCATGGCGTTTGCAACGCCAGGGTTGTGGGTTCGATTCCCACGGGGGGCCAGTATAAAAAAAAAATATATATGCACTCACTAACTGTAAGTCGCTCTGGATAAGAGCGTCTGCTAAATGACTAAAATGTAAAAAATGTAAAAATGAATAAATTAGTCCTAAATATTTCAAAAACTAAGAGCATTGTATTTGGGACAAATCATTCACTAAACCCTAAACCTCAACATTATGTGGAAATTGAGCAAGTTGAAGTGACTTTACTGCTTGGAGTAACCCTGGATTGTAAAGATTGAAAATAGTAAGGGGCATAGACAGCTACTCTGGGGAACCTGGATTTTGTTGGAGAGCCTTCCATTAAAGAACACCTTCTGTGTTCTGTTAGACGGGTAGCTCTTTATTCACAATATAGCAAGGGGAGTAAAGCCATAACACATATGTTTTTCCATCAGCAGACTATGATCGATAATGTCAAAAGCTACACTGAAGTCTAACAAAACAGCTCCCACAGTCTGTTGTCAATTTGTTTAGAGTAAAATAGCATTGTATCTGGTCAAACACACATTTTCCCAAAAGTTTACTAAATGTTGGTAACAGGCTGATTGGTCGGCTATTTGTGCCAGAAAAAGGGGTTTTACTATTCTTAGGTAGCGTGATGACTTTTGCTTCCCTCCAGGCCTGAGGGCACACACTTTCTAGTAGGCTTAGATTGAAGATATGGCAAATAGGAGAGGCAATATTGTCCGCTGTTATCCTCAATAAGTTGTCAGACCCCGGTGGCTTGTCATTGTTGATAGACAACAATGATATTTTCACTACTTCCACACTCACTTTACGGAATTCAAAATGACAATGCTTGTCTTTCATAATTTGATCAGTTATACTCGGATGTGTAGTGTCAGCGTTTGTTGCTGGCATGTCATGCCTAAATTTGCTAATCTTGCCAATGAAAAATCATTAACATAATTGGCAATATCAGTGGGTTTTGTGATGAATGAGCCATCTGATTCAATGCATGATGGAGTTTGCCTTTTTGTCTAAAACTTCCTTTAAGGTGCTTCAAAGCTTTTTACTATCATTCTTTGTCATATATTTTCTTTCATAGTATAGTTCCTCTCCTTCTGCCCTAACCAGGTCAGCTGTACAGCAAGTGAACATGAGGAAGGAGCAGGTGTGTGTGTGTATGTGTTTGTGTGTGTGTATGGGTGTGCCAGGCATCAGGGTGTCAGTGTCAAGCGATTAAAAGCAGAGGCAGTCTAAAGCCGGTGGTGACAGGGCTGTCAGTGAATGTGCTGCAGATAGCAGGACTGTCAACAGCAAACATGTCACACGCACACACACACACACACACTCTCACACACACACAAACTAACCTTCTCGCTCTCTCTCTCTCTCTCTCTTTCTCTCTCCGCTGCAGGTGTTAGAAGGAGAGGGTGTGTGTAGCAGAGGTGATGAAGCATCGGTTGTCACCCTGTTACCCTGAAGACTGCATTCATCTCTGGGCGTTAGAGCCTGAAGACAGGCCCTCTGATAGGCTGGATCTTCTCATCTGGACAGAGGGATCTAACACTCCTGGACTAGACTTGCCTGGAGGGGCCTACCCTGGTCTACATCTCCAGCCCTCCCTCTCTCTGGAACCTGTATTAAGGGTCTAGGTCTCCTGGACAAGATTACCCTGGTCTACACCTCTAGTCCTCTGGGTGTCCTGGGACGTGTTTTAAGGACCAGGGTCTAGGTGTACTTGCAGCAACAGTAGCAGTAGTAGTAGTAGTAGTAATAGTAGTAGTAGTAGTAGTAGTAGTAGTAGTAGTAGTAGTAGTAGTAGTAGTAGTAGTAGTAGTAGTAGTAGTAGTAGTAGTTGTAGTAGTAGTAGTAGTAGTAGTAGTAGTAGCAGTAGTAGTAGTAGTAGCAGTGTTATTAGCAGTTGTAGTAGCCCCCCCAGCAGCAGCAGCCATGGAGGTGGCTCTGGTGGACTTTGAGAGTCTGGATGACATTGACAGCAGCCTGGAAGATGAGCTGGACAACCCAGACAACCCTGACGAGACCACGACCCTGATGGTCGACATGCCCTCCGAACAATGCTCCCACCACCTCCTTTCCCCTCAGTCCAACCTCACATCCACCCCCCAGCACCACCACCCCTCCTCACACTCCTCCCCTTGCCCGTCCCCCTCCCCCAATACTCTGGGTGTGCCCCAGTCGCCCATCATGCCACCCCACAGCAGGAGGGGGCGCCCTAGCTGTGCCAGCATGATCACCAACTGGAAGCTGCTGCTGAGTAGCGAGACCCAGACGCAGAGCGAGACCATCTTCAGCCGGCTGGCTAAGGAGTGCTGCGAGGATGTGTTCGTGGACAAGACAGGGCTAGACGACGGAGACCAGAAGGTCATCATCAACATCGCCGGGCTGCGCTTCGAGACGCAGCTCAAAACCCTCGACCAGTTCCCTGAGACCCTTCTGGGGGACCCTATGAAGAGGATGGACTACTTCGACCCCATGAGGAACGAGTATTTCTTTGACAGGAACCGGCCCAGCTTCGATGGCATCCTGTATTACTACCAGTCAGGAGGGAAGATCCGCCGGCCGGCCAACGTTCCGCTGGATGTGTTTGCTGATGAGATCGTGTTCTATGAGCTGGGGAGTGACGCCATGGAGCAGTTCAGAGAGGACGAGGGCTTCATCAAAGAAGTGGAGATCCCTCTCCCGACCAATGAGATGTACCGCCAGTTCTGGCTGCTGTTCGAGTACCCCGAGAGTTCCAACGCGGCGCGTGGCGTGGCGCTGGTCTCCGTGTTCGTCATCGTTATCTCAATCATCATCTTCTGCATGGAGACGCTGCCGGAGTTCCGGGATAACTCCCTGGACCCCATCTTACCCACCACCGTCATGCAGCTGATGCCTTTCGATGGGAACCAATCGCTGGGCGGCCTCGGGTCCTTGTTCCCGCCCTCAGCCACGCCCAAAACCATCACCTCCACGTTCTCCGACCCTTTCTTCATCATCGAGACAGCCTGCATCATCTGGTTCTTCTTCGAGCTGGTTGTCCGCTTCGTGGTCTGCCCCTCCAAGAGCGATTTCTTCCACAACCTCATGAACATCATCGACATCGTCTCCATCATCCCCTACTTCGTCACCTTGGTAACGGAGCTGGTCACCACCCCGGACCAGAACTCCAGCCAGAACATGTCCCTGGCCATCCTTCGTATCATCCGTCTGGTCAGGGTGTTCAGGATCTTCAAGCTGTCCAGACACTCCAAGGGGCTCCAAATCCTGGGCCAGACCCTGAAGGCCAGCATGCGGGAGCTGGGCCTCCTCATCTTCTTCCTCTTCATCGGAGTCATCCTCTTCTCCAGCGCCATCTACTTTGCCGAAGTGGACGAGCCCAGCACACAGTTCGTCAGCATCCCTGACGGCTTCTGGTGGGCCGTGGTCACCATGACTACAGTGGGCTATGGGGACATGTGCCCGATCACCATGGGCGGTAAGATGGTGGGGACGCTCTGCGCCATCGCTGGCGTGTTGACCATCGCCCTGCCCGTCCCTGTCATTGTGTCCAACTTCAACTACTTCTACCACCGGGAGACGGAGGCAGAGGACAAGCAGCCAATGGCAGATGCAGCAGAGCTGGCCATGAAGGCCTCAGGAGAGAGTAAACATGGGAGTAGCACCTCTCTGAACAAGACCAATGGAACCTGGCAGGGCGAGAAGTTCACTGGCCTTTGAGATATATGGAGACTGACCAGTCCACTGTAGAAGAGACAATGTGTGACAGAGAGACACAGATAGACTTACTTGTGCACTTCCTGGGGCAGAGAGATATAGACTGACCTGTCCACTGTCTGGGGCAGAGAGATAAAGACTTACCTGTCAACTGTCTGGGGCAGAGCGATATAGACTGACCTGTCCACTATGGAAGATATAGATTGAGACAGAGAAAGACATCTGTGAGACACACAACTAATCCTCTCCTGTCCACTGGGAGAAAGACATAAAGTCACCCCTGTGGAAAGACACAGCTACACCGGCTCTTTACTGTCAGATGGTAGGGACATTTTTTTTTTAAATGACAGAAAGTGTTAGGTTTGATAGATCAAGCATGGAGTCTGTGTTTTACTTGTCTTGACGATGATATTTCATTTTTTTTATATTGTATCATAAACAACTCTTAACTCAGTGCAAATAGTGACTGATAACAACATTAAACACATAGTAACTGATAACAACGTTAAATACATAGTGATTGTGTTGGACTCTGATACACCTATCAAACATCTAATCTCTGAATTTACAGATCATATAACTTTCACTTGTATCCAAATAATCAAACGCCCTCCAACTATACTGTAGGTAGATTTTCACCATTGTGTTTAATTGTATTTGTTTATTTGTACATTTTGATCATTACATACGTTTGTTTGTTTATTAGATTAAGAATCTATTATTGTCTGTATTCCGTTATATGTAATTTATAATTATATCATTTTATGATGTTATATTCTAGTTTCTTTGTTGTTGTCCTTAGCACTTTTAGATCTCAGTCATTCTTTGTCTCAAATGGCACCCTATTCCATATATAGTGCACTACGCCTAAGGGCTCCGGTCTAAAGCAGTGCTCTGTACAGGGAATAGGGTGACATTTGGGACTAAACCATTCAAATGTTGTCAGCAGCTAAATGAATACCGACCACATCTGCAGGCAGCGCCTTGAACTGCATAGTAACTACAGATGGAGGATCTTAATTTGAGCCAGTTTTTTGCTACAGTAGGAAAATAATCCCGCAGGAAATGTGAAATATATTTTGTGGATTGTAATGAAATGGACATTTTTGTAGGGGTTTATATTATGACACTGGGGTGTGAAGTAAAGTGCTACCATGAACAATTGATATCATAATAGCTGAGATAATGTGTCATAACCTGTCATAAAATGGTCATAACACTGTCATGATCCATATATTTACACCTGTTGTGACATATATCGCGTTATTTTATGGCTGGTTATGACAACTACATAAGAATGTCAAAACCCAAAGTTATTCAAATGTGGTATTTTTTCCTGCCAAGAAGTTTCGTTTGAAAGTTTTGTTTCTTAAGTCCTTTGATGTTGTTGTAATGAATTCTTTACAATCATGGTTTTTTTCATCATGTTTTAAATAACTTGTAGAAAATACACTTAATGACGCTGTCAAGAAGCATTATGACCATCCTGTGTCACTTTACTTGGACTAAGAAAATACACTTTATGACACTGTCAAGAAGCATTATGACCATCCTGTGTCACTTTACTTGGACTAAGAAAATACACCTTATGACACTGTCAAGAAGCATTATGACCATCCTGTGTCACTTTACTTGGACTAAGAAAATACACTTTATGACACTGTCAAGAAGCATTATGACCATCCTGTGTCACTTTACTTGGACTAAGAAAATACACCTTATGACGCTGTCAAGAAGCATTATGACCATCATAATCATATGAGCCAGATAGGTCTATCACCTACAGGCCTTTATATCAGTCATCAGTCAATAAGAGGGTGTCTTGTCCTGCTCCTGAAATCTGACTCCTGCATTCATCCCAGTCATCAGCAACAGAGCATTGGGGTTAGGTGCATGTCTGACATCAATGTGTGAGCAATTACAATGATAATTTAATAAGGTCAATTTACAGAAATTTTTTTATAACATACACATACCGTTGACAAGTAGCCTATGATGTAATGGAATGTTTTGCCTTGTGGGTTTTGACGCTCTTATCTAGGTGTCATAACCAGCCATAAAATTATGCAATATATGTCACAACAGGGCTAAATACAGTATATGTGTCATGACAGTGTTATGACAAGTTATGTCAGCTGTAATGACATGGTTATGACGATGGGTGTCAAGACAAGCGTTACCTTTTTCATAAGGGAAAATCAAGTCTGAAATTTCAGAGTGGAAATTACAAACTTTAGAAGCCTTTTTAAAACCTAAAATACACTACAAGTTAAAAAAAATGTCCTGCATTCTCCTGCAACACAGTGATTAAATGAAGATCCTACATCTTTATGGTATACTGTTGATGAGATTGCCATACTCTACAGTATAATGCTAATGCGTTCCTTAATGATGCAAACAAATTGATATTCCTCTTTACAGTTGGTGATGCTGCTGGAGAAGAAGAGGGTTTAAACTGCAACAGTACATTAGAGGATTTGGAAACTAACTAAAACGTGTTTCATTCCTGTGCATCATCCCTTCAACACATGAACATGATGAGCAACATATCTCCTGTTTTCTCAGAATCAAAAGGACAGCAAAAGACAAGCAGGCTATTCCCTGTTGATAGAAAGAGAGACAGAGAGAGAGAGAGAGAGAGAGAGAGAGAGAGAGAGAGAGAGAGAGAGAGAGAGAGAGAGAGAGAGAGAGAGAGAGAGAGAGAGAGAGAGACAGAGAGACTGAGAGAGAGAGAGAGAGACTGAGAGAGAGAGAGAGAGAGAAGAGAGGGAGAGGGAGAGAGAGAGAGAGAGAGAGAGAGAGAGGGAAAGCGGTAGAGGAAGCCAAAGACAGGTCTATGGGGGGGAAAAAAGATATATATACAGTGGGGAGAACAAGTATTTGATACACTGCCGATTTTGCAGGTTTTCCTACTTACAAAGGATGTAGAGGTCTGTAATTTTTATCATAGGTACACTTCAATTGTGAGAGACGGAATCTAAAACAAACATCCAGAAAATCACATTGTATGATTTTTAAGTAATTAATTTGCATTTTATTGCATTGATTTCAGTCTGAACCCAATGTAGCTGTGGCACTGCCTATTGAAACCAGCTTTACCATGGTGACGACGATGACGATGATGAATGGTTGTTCATATGATGTTTAGTCCATGTTTGTAAATATATTCCTGAGACCTTGTGGAATTTTGGGGAACATTTAGTGTAAACATATCTAAACATGTGTGAATGTTCTGTTACACGCAGTGTGGAGACTGAAACAATATAATATATGAACTGTGTACACAGTGCACTCGGAAAGTATTCAGAACCCTTGACTTTTTCCACATTTTGTTACGTTACAGCCTTATTAAATTATGGATTACATCATGTTTTCCCTCATCAATCTACACACAATACCCCATAATGACAAAAACGAAAAACAGGTATTTAAAAAAAACGGAAATACCTTATTTACATAAGTATTCAAACCCTTTGCTTTGAGACTCGAAATTGAGCTCAGGTGCATCCTGTTTCCATTGATCATCCTTGAGATGTTTCTACAACTTAATTGGAGTCCAACTGGTAAATGCAATTAAATGGACATGATTTCGAAAGAAACACCTGTCTAAATCAGGTCCCACAGTTGACAGTGCATGTCAGAGCAAAAACCTAGCCATGAGGTTGAAGGAATTGTCCGTAGAGCTCCGAGAGAGGATTGTGTTGAGGCACAGCTCTGGGGAAGGGTACTAAAAAAATTCTGCAGCATTGAAGGTCCCCAAGAACACGGTGGCCTCCATCATTCTTAAATGAAAGAAGTTTGGAACCACCAAGACTCTTCCTAGAGCTGGCCGCCCGGCCAAACTGAGCAATCGGGGGAGAAGGACCTTGGTCAAAGAAGTGACCAAGAACCCAATGGTCACTCTGACAGAGCTCCAGAGTTCCTCTGTGGATGAGGGAGAACAAAAAGAAATGGAGAAACTTATTCAAGAAAGATCAAGTGTAATATATTATAAAAATAAAGCAATCTGGATGGAATATGGTAAAAAATGCTCCAAATTATTTTTTAATCTTCAACATAGGAATGCTACCAAAAATAATTTTATGAAACTGGTTACAATTGACGGAGTCACCCATGATTCACCAAATTATATTTTGAAGGAGGAAACAAAGTACTTTAAACATATGTTTTCGTTTCAGTCGCCTCCATCTCCTCTAACTGAAGCTAATTGTAGAGATTTTTTTTTCTATTGATAATGTAAAATGAACAGCCATACAGAAATACTCATGTGAAGGTGAAATTACAGAGGAGGAACTTCTGGATGCAATTAAAGACTTTAAGTCCAGGAAAACTCCAGGGTTGGATGGCATACCAGTCGAGGTATACCAAACCTTTTTTGATATACTAAGAGGACTGTTATTAGCATGTTTTAACCACTCCTATGTTAATGGTAAATTATCTGACACTCAAGAAGAAGGTCTGATTTCATTATTACTGAAACAGGATACAAGTGGAAAATATAAAGATCCAGTCCATTTAAACATTTGGAGGCCCCTTACACTTCAGTGTTGTGATGCAAAAATTATAGCAAAATGTATAGCGCATAGAATTAAAAAGGTATTGTTGGACATTATTCATTCTAATCAGCCAGGTTTTTTACATGGAAGATACATTGGAGATAATATAAGGCAAGTACTGGAAACAATAGAACACTATGGAAAATCTGGAAAACCAGGCCTGCTATTCATAGCAGACTTCGAAAAGGCGTTTGATAAAGTACGACTGGGGTTTATATATAAATGCCTGGAGCGTTTCAATTTTGGAGAATCTCTTATAAAATGGGTCAAAATCATGTATAGTAACCCTAGGTGTAAAATAGTAAATAATGGCTATTTCTCAGAAAGTTATAAACTGTCAAGAGGAGTGAAACAAGGTTGTCCACTATCGGCATATCTATTTATTATGGCCATCGAGATGTTAGCTATTAAAATCAGATCCAACAATAATATCAAGGGATTAGAAATCCAGGGCTTAAAAACAAAGGTGACATTGTACCCTGATGATTCATGTTTTCTTTTAAATCCACAACTAGAATCCCTCCACAGCCTCATAGAGGATCTAGATACATTTTCTAACCTCTCTGGATTACAACCAAATTATGACAAATTTACTATATTACTTATTGGATCACTAAAAAATACAATTTTTACATTACCATGTAGTTTACCTATAAAATGGTCTGATGGTGATGTGGATATACTCTGAATACATATCCCAAAGGAAATAAATAATCTCACTCCAATACATTTTTATAGAAAGTTAGCAAAAATAGATAAGATCTTGCTACCATGGAAAGGTAAATACCTGTCAATTTGTGGAAGAATCACCTTTTAGTATTATCCCAGTTTACCTATTTGCTTATGGTCTTGCCTACGCCTAGCGAACAGTTTTTTAAATTATATGAGAAAAAAAGATTCAATTTTATTTGGAACGGCAAGCCAGACAAAATTAAACGGGCCTATTTATATAATGAATATGAATTCGGAGGACAGAAATTATTAAATATTAAAGCATTAGACCTATCACTAAAAGCTTCAGTCATACAAAAGTTGTACTTAAATTAGTAAGATTGTCTCACCCAATGTTCAAGAATGGCCTTTTTACCTTTATTCAGAATACAACCTCTCACTATCAGTTATTTGAAAAGGAAATAATCTCCCAAATATCACTATTTCTAAAACAAGCCATAGAAAGTTGGTTGCAATTTCAATTGAATCCTCCAGAAACGACAGAACAAATTATGCAACAAATATTGTGGATAAACTTAAATATACTAATTTAAAAAAGGTATAATCTTCGTAAATGATATCATCGATAGGACTGGTGGAGTTATGTCGCACATGCAGCTAACAAAAACATATGGAAATGTCTGCTCTACCCAAAATTACAACCAAATAATTGCAGCCTTACCGCAAAAATGGAAGAGGAAAGTGGAAGGGGGAGAAAGTAAGAAACTTGTCTGTTGGCCTTGTATTAATAGAACATAATTGGTTAAAGAAAACTGTGATAAATAAAAAAGTATACCAGTTTCATTTAAGGACCAAATGATTGACAGCTGTCCCATATAGATTGCAAAATAGTTGGGAAGAGATTTTTCACGTACCGATTCCATGGCATAGTGTTTATGAACTGATACGCAAAATGACACCGGATTCAAAACATAGAATCTTTCAATTTACATTATTATATAAAATTCTTGCTACCAATAGAATGTTAGTTATATGGGGGATAAGATCTTCCCAGCTCTGCAGATTTTGTTGCGAAGAGATAGAATCATTAGATCATTTGTTTTGGTACTGTCCATTTGTAGCTTGTTTTTGGACACAGGTCCAGGAATGGGTAAAGGATTGCAATATTTACCTGGAACTAACCTTGCAGATAGCATTACTGGGTGATCTGAAAAGTCATAGTCAATCGATCAATAATATAGTAATACTTTTAGCAAAAATGTTTATTTTCAATTTACAATCTGTAGAAACAATGAGAATAGAAAGGTTCAGAACTTTTGTAAAACATCACAATACAGTTGAAATATATATGGCAAATAGAAATCCAATATGGATGGTGTTAAGAGATATATGGGAGGTTTTGAATGGAGCTGAAGGATGGGACTAATAACAACTAACAACAACTAATAACAACAAGATAACTAATGTAAAGCATACTGTGTCCATAATAAGTATATAGGTTATAGGTTGGGAGCTTTTGTGAAAGAGCACAGTTAGAAAGATATGGCATATAGAAGCAAACCAGATGGACATCATGAAAATGATTCTTCTTCTTGAGCCACTCCATTGTTGCCTTGGCCGTGTGTTTTGGGTCATTGTCATGCTGGAATACCCATCCACGACCCATTTTCAATGCCCTGGCTGAGGGAAGGAGGTTCTCACCCAAGATTTGACGGTACATGGCCCCGTTCATCATCCCTTTGATGCAGTGAAGTTGTCCTGTTCCCTTAGCAGAAAAACACCCCCAAAGCATAATGTTTCCACCTCCAAGTTTGACGGTGGGGATGGTGTTCTTGGGGTCATAGGCAGCATTCCTCCTCCTCCAAACATGGCGAGTTGAGTTGATGCCAAAGAGCTCCATTTTGGTCTCATCTGACCACAACACTTTCACCCAGTTCTCCTCTGAATCATTCAGATGTTTATTGGCAAACTTCAGACGGGCATGTATATGTGCTTTCTTGAGCAGGGGGACCTTGCGGGCGCTGCAGGATTCGTTACCTGTATAAAAGACCCCTGGGAGCCAGAAATCGTTCTGATTTAGAGGGGGTCAAATACTTATTTCCCTCATTAAAATGCAAATCAATTTATAACATTTTTGACATGCATTTTTCTGGATTTTTTTGTTGTTATTCTGTCTCTCACTGTTCAAATAAACCTACCATTAAAATTATATAGACTGATCATGTCTTTGGCAGTGGGCAAACGTACAAAATCAGCAGGGGATCAAATACTTTTTTCCCTCACTGTATGTACAGTATATGTGTGTATATGTGTGTATGTATATATGTGTGTATGTGTGTATGTGTGTATATATGTATATGTATATATATATATATATATATATATATATATATATATATATATATATATATATAAAACATGGAGGATTGGAAGTGATGCAGACAATGACATTGATGGAAGTTACAATCTATCTGCAATATTAAGCTGATCTGCCCCCTAAAAAAAAAAATATGAAAAAGAAAAGAAAAAAGACTCTTCCTAGAGCTGGCCGCCCGGCCAAACTGAGCAATCGGGGGAGAAGGGCATTGGTCAGGGAGGTGCCAAAGAACCCGATGGACACTCTGACAGAGCTCCAGAGTTCCTCTGTGGATGAGGGAGAACATTCCAGAAGGTCAACCATCTCTGCAATACTCCACCAATCAGGCCTTTATTGTTGAGTGGCCGGAGAGAAGCCACTCCTAAGTAAAAGGCACATGACAGCCCTCCCACCGTGTCTTTGAGTGGCCCAGCCAAAGCCCGGACTTGAACCCGATCGAACATCTCTGGAGAGACCTGAAAATAGCTGTGCAGCGACGCTCCCCATCCAACCTGACAGAGCTTGAGAAGATCTGCAGAGAAGAATGGGAGAAACTCCCCAAATACAGGTGTGCCAAGCTTGTAGCGTCATACCCAAGAAGACTCGAGGCTGTAATCACTGCTAAAGGTGCTTCAACAAAGTACTGACTAAATGGTCTGAATAATTATGTAAATGTCATATTTCCGTTTTTTATATTTATACATTTCTAAAAACCTGTTTTTGGTTTGTCCTCTGGGGTATTATCCTGTCTTCTGGGGTATTATCCTGTCTTCTGGGGTATTATCCTGTATTTATCCTGTCTTCTGGGGTATTATCCTGTATTTATCCTGTCTTATGGGGTATTATCCTGTATTTATACTGTCTTATGGGGTATTATTGAGATTGAGGAGCTGTGGTCGGGAGAGGTTGTGTTTTCTCCAAGCAGGAGGTAAGCTTGGCTTCTTTTATGGTGTTGAGTAAAGCTTAAACCATGTATTTAGATCGTAGGTAGGTAGTTGTAGTTAGGTATTGTAGGTAGTTTATTTAGGTAGTTATTTAGGTAGTTATTGTAGGTTTCCGTAGGTAATTATTGTAGGTAAGTATTGTTTACGGCGGAGCCCGGCGAAGAACGAGGCTAGCTAGCTAGCGGGTAGCTACCGGTAACGTTTAGCAACGGCGGAGAGTTGTTTCCAATGTTAATGTGCCAGCTAGCCAACGTTTAATTTTTGCTGCGTTATGAAAGGAACTAGACACGGACACGAATTATCTGTTTAGTGTGTTAACACACTACTGGTAGTTTGTTGTAACCAAGTATTGGTGCTAAACTGTGTGTTATTGGATGCTAGCATGCTAGTTAGCTATGGCGTCATAGTTAGGCGTCGTGGGCTGTTGTGGGTAGTTACTGTAGGTTAGCATTGTTTTTCGGCAGTGCCGGGTGTAGCACGAAGGTAGCTAGCTAGCCGTTCTTCAAACAAAGTCAACACAGTAGCCATTGCTAGCTAGCCAACACGACCAGCTAACTGTACTGTAGTAGCTAAATACAATATACTTCTGCTAGCTAGCCAACGTCTAATTATTGCCGCGTTATGAAAGGAACTAGACACGGACACGAATGATCTGTTTAGTGTGTTAACACACTATTGGTAGTTTGTTGTAACCAAGTATTGGTGCTAAACTGTGTGTTATTGGATGCTAGCATGCTAGTTAGCTATGGTGTCATAGCTAGTCATCGTGGGCTGTTGTGGGTAGTTACTGTAGGTTGGCATTGCCTTCGGTGGTGCCGGGTATAGCACGAAGCTAGCTAGCTAGCCGTTTTTCTAACAGAGTCAACACAGTAGCCATTATGTGCTGTACTGTGGCAGCTAAATACAATATATTTGTGCTAAGCTAGCCATCGTTTAATTATTGCTGCGTTATGAAAGGAACTAGACACGGACACGAATTATCTGCTTAGTGTGTTAACACACTATTGGTGGTTTGTTGTGACCAAGTGTTGGTGCTAAACTGTGTGTTATTGGATGCTAGCATGCTAGTTAGCTATGGTGTCATAGTTAGCTAGCTGAATAAAGTGGGTTGAGTCTATTCCTTTAAACATTGGACCGCTGTGGTTCACAACAATTCTGATTTCTAAAGGTGGAAGTTGGGAGAGTTTTTGTTCGGGTGGTTCAGTGAAACAATTATAGTTTCTGAGGTGGAAGTTTTGGTGAGGGAGGCCCTGCTCTCTCCTCTCCCAGATGTTTAGTTCATTTCATTCCGATCTCCTCTGCATTATTGTAGCCATTTGCTACAGCCTGTCAACTATGCCTCTGCCTATCCCTGTTCTCTCCTCTCTGCACAGGCTACACAAACGCCTCACACCGCGTGGCTGCTGCCTCTCTAACCTGGTGGTCCCTGCACGCACCCCACACCTGGAGTTCCAGGTCTCAGGCAGCCTCTGGAACTGCCGTTCTGCTGCCAACAAAGCTGACTTCATCCCCGCCTATGCTAACCTCCAGTCCCTCGACTTCCTGGCGCTGACGGAAACATGGATTACCACTGAAAACACTGCTACTCCTACTGCTCTCTCCTCGTCTGACCATGTGTTCTCGCATACCCCGAGAGCATCTGGTCAGAGGGGTGGTGGCACAGGAATCCTCATCTCTCCCAAGTGGACATTCTCAATTTTTCCCCTAACCCACCTGTCTATCTCCTCATTTGAATTCCATGCTGTCACAGTCACTAGCCCATTTAAGCTTAATATCCTTGTCATCTATCGCCCTCCAGGTTCCCTTGGAGAGTTCATCAATGAGCTTGACGCCTTGATAAGTTCCTTTCCTGAGGATGGCTCACCCCTCACAGTTTTGGGGGATTTCAACCTCCCTATGTCCACATTTGACTCATTTCTCTCTGCCTCCTTCTTTCCACTCCTCTCCTCTTTTGACCTCACCCTCTCACCGTCCCCCCCTACTCACAAGGCAGGCAATACGCTTGACCTCATCTTTACTAGATGCTGCTCTTCTACTAATCTCACTGCAACTCCCCTCCATGTCTCCGACCACTACTTTGTTTCCTTTTCTCTCTCGCTCTCCTCCAACACTACTCACTCTGCCCCTACACAGATGGTAATGCGCCGCCGCAACCTTCGCTCTCTCTCTCCCACTACTCTCTCCTCTTCCATCCTATCATCTCTTCCCTCTGCTCAATCCTTCTCCCTCCAATCTCCTGATTCTGCCTCCTCAACCCTCCTCTCCTCCCTTTCTGCATCCTTTGACTCTCTGTGTCCCCTATCCTCCCGGCCGGCTCGGTCCTCCCCTCCAGCTCCGTGGCTTGATGACTCATTGCGAGCTCACAGAACAGAGCTCCGGGCAGCGGAGCGTAAATGGAAGAAAACTAAACTCCCTGCCGACCTGGCATCTTTTCACTCCCTCCTCTCTACATTTTCTTCATCTGTTTCTGCTGCTAAGGCCACTTTCTACCACTCTAAATTCCAAGCATCTGCCTCTAACCCTAGGAAGCTCTTTGCCACATTTTCCTCCCTCCTGAATCCCCCCCCCTCCTCTCTCTCGGTGGATGACTTCGTCAACCACTTTGAAAAGAAGGTTGACGACATCCGATCCTCGTTTGTTAAGTCTAATGACACTGCTGGTCCTACTCACACTGCCCTACCCTATGCTTTGACTTCTTTCTCCCCTCTCTCTCCAGATAAAATCCTGCAACTTGTGACTGCAGGCCGCCCAACAACCTGCCCGCTTGACCCCATCCCCTCCTCTCTTCTCCAGACCATCTCCGGTGACCTTCTCCCCTACCTCACCTCGCTGATCAACTCATCCTTGACCGCTGGCCATGTCCCTTCCGTCTTCAAGAGAGCGAGAGTTGCTCCCCTTCTCAAAAAACCAACACTCGATCCCACTGATGTCAACAACTACAGACCAGTATCCCTTCTTTCTTTTCTTTCCAAAACTATTGAGCGTGCCGTCTTTAGCCAACTCTCTTGCTATCTCTCTCAGAATGACCTTCTTGATCCAAACCAGTCAGGTTTCAGGACTGGTCATTCAACTGAGACTGCTCTTCTCTGTGTCACGGAGGCTCTCCGCACTGCTAAAGCTAACTCTCTCTCCTCTGCTCTTGTCCTTCTAGACCTGTCTGCTGCCTTTGATACTGTGAACCATCAGATCCTCCTCTCCACCCTCTCCGAGCTGGGCATCTCCGGCGCGGCTCACTCCTGGATTGCATCCTACCTGACCGGTCGCTCCTACCAAGTGGCGTGGCGAGAAGCTGTCTCCGCACCACGTGCTCTTACCACTGGTGTCCCCCAGGGCTCAGTTCTAGGCCCTCTCCTTTTCTCCCTATACACCAAGTCACTTGGCTCTGTCATATCCTCACATGGCCTCTCCTATCATTGCTACGCTGACGATACACAACTAATCTTCTCCTTTCCCCCTTCTGATAACCAGGTGGCGAATCGCATCTCTGCATGTCTGGCAGACATATCAGTATGGATGACGGATCACCACCTCAAGCTGAACCCTGGCAAGACGGAGCTGCTCTTCCTCCCGGGGAAGGACTGCCCGTTCCATGATCTCGCCATCACGGTTGACAACTCCGTTGTGTCCTCCTCCCAGAGTGCGAAGAGCCTTGGCATGACCCTGGACAACACCCTGTCATTCTCCGCTAACATCAAGGCGGTGACCCGCTCCTGCAGGTTCATGCTCTACAACATTCGGAGAGTACGACCCTGCCTTACACAGGAAGCGGCACAGGTCCTAATCCAGGCACTTGTCATCTCCCGTCTGGATTACTGCAACTCGCTGTTGGCTGGCCTCCCTGCCTGTGCCATTAAACCCCTACAACTCATCCAGAATGCCGCAGCCCGTCTGGTGTTCAACCTTCCCAAGTTCTCTCACGTCACCCCCCTCCTCCGCACACTCCACTGGCTTCCAGTTGAAGCTCGCATCCGTTACAAGACCATGGTGCTTGCCTATGGAGCAGTGAGGGGAAGGGCACCTCTGTACCTTCGGGCTCTGATCAGTCCCTACACCCAAACGAGGGCATTGCGTTCATCCACCTCTGGCCTGCTGGCTCCCCTTCCTCTGCGGAAGCATAGTTCCCGCTCAGCCCAGTCAAAACTGTTCGCTGCTCTGGCACCCCAATGGTGGAACAAGCTCCCTCACGACGCCAGGACAGCGGAGTCACTCACCACCTTCCGGAGACATTTGAAACCCCACCTCTTTAAGGAATACCTGGGATAGGATAAAGTAATCCTTCTACCCCCCCCCCCCCCCCCCCCCCACCCAAAAAAAAATTGTAAAGTGGTTATCCCACTGGCTATAGGGTGAATGCACCAATTTGTGAGTCGCTCTGGATAAGAGCGTCTGCTAAATGACGTAAATGTGCCCTTGAGCAAGGCACTTAACCCTAATTGCTCCTGTAAGTCGCTCTGGATAAGAGTGTCTGCTAAATGACTAAAATGAAAATGTAAATGTAATTATCCTGTATTTATCCTGTCTTCTGGGGTATTATCCTGAATTTATCCTGTCTTATGGGGTATTATCCTGTATTTATCCTGTCTTCTGGGGTATTATCCTGTATTTATCCTGTCTTCTGGGGTTATTATCCTGTATTTATCCTGTCTTCTGGGGTATTATCCTGTATTTATCCTGTCTTATGGGGTCTTATCCTGTATTTATCCTGTCTTCTGGGGTATTATCCTGCATTTATCCTGTCTTCTGGGGTATTATCCTGTATTTATCCTGTCTTCTGGGGTATTATCCTGTATTTATCCTGTCTTATGGGGTCTTATCCTGTATTTATCCTGTCTTCTGGGGTATTATCCTGTATTTATCCTGTCTTATGGGGTATTATCCTGTCTTATGGGGTATTATCCTCTCTTATGGGGTATTATCCTGTCTTATGGGGTATTATCCTGTCTTATGGGGTATTATCCTGTATTTATCCTGTCTTATGGGGTATTACCCTGTATTTATCCTGTCTTCTGGGGTATTATCCTGTATTTATCCTGTCTTCTGGGGTATTATCCTGTATTTATCCTGTCTTCTGGGGTATTATCCTGTATTTATCCTGTCTTATGGGGTATTGCGTGTAGATTGATGAGGGGAAAAAAACAATTTAATCAATTTAAAAATAAGACTAAATTAGCAACATGTGGAAAAAGTCAAGGGATCTGAAAACTTCCTCAATGCCCTGTATGTATCATTCCACTATGTGCTACATCCTCTATTTAATACATCCTGTAGATGCAATACATCCTGTATTTAAAACATCATGTAGATGCAATACATCCTGTATTTAAAACATCCTGTAGATGCAATACATCCTGTATTTAAAACATCCTGTAGATGCAATACATCCTCTATTTAAAACATCCTGTAGATGCAATACATCCTCTATTTAAAACATCCTGTAGATGCAATACATCCTGTATTTAAAACATAATGTAGATGCAATACATCCTGTATTTAAAACATCCTGTAGATGCAATACATCCTGTATTTAAAACATCCTGTAGATGCAATACATCCTGTATTTAAAACATCCTGTAGATGCAATACATCCTGTATTTAAAACATCCTGTAGATGCAATACATCCTGTATTTAAAACATCCTGTAGATGCAATACATCCTGTATTTAATACATCCTGTAGATGCAATACATCCTGTATTTAAAACATCCTGTAGATGCAATACATCCTGTATTTAAAACATCCTGTAGATGCAATACATCCTGTATTTAAAACATCCTGTAGATGCAATACATCCTGTATTTAAAACATCCTGTAGATGCAATACATCCTGTAGATGCAATACATCCTGTATTTAAAAACATCCTGCATATGTAATTCATCCTGTATTTAAAACATCCTGTAGATGGAAAACATCCTGTATTTTAAACATCCTTTAGATGCAATACATCCTGTATTTAAATCATCCTGTAGATGCAAAACATCCTGTATTTAAAACATCCTGTTGATGCAATACATCATGTATTTTAAAACATCCTGTAGATGCAATACATCCTGTGTTTAAAACATCCTGTAGATGCAATAAATCCTGTATTTAAAATATCCTGTAGATGCAATACATCCTGTATTTAAAACATCCTGTACATGCAATACATCCTGTATTTAATACATCCTGTAGATGAAATACATCCTGTATTTAAAACATACTGTAGATGCAATACATCCTGTATTTAAAACATCCTGTAGATGCAATACATCCTGTATTTAAAACATCCCGTAGATTAAATTCATCCTGTATTTAAAACATCCTGTTGATGCAATACATCCTGTTTTTAAAACATCCTGTAGATACAATACCTCTTGTATTCAAAACATCCTGTAGATGCAATACATCCTGTATTTAATACATCCTGTAGATGCAATACATCCTGTATTTAAAACAACCTGTAAATGCAATACATCCTGTTTTTAAAACATCCTGTAGATGCAATACATCCTGTATTTAAAACATCCCGTAGATTAAATTCATCCTGTATTGAAAACATCATGTTGATGCAATACATCCTGTTTTTAAAACATCCTGTAGATACAATACATCTTGTATTCAAAACATCCTGTAGATGCATTACATCCTGTATTTAAAAAATCCTCTAGATGCAATGCATCTTGTATTCAAAACGTCCTGTAGATGCAATACATCCTGTATTTTAAAACATCTGCATTTAAAATATCCTGTATTTAAAACATCCCTTGATGCAATACATCCTGCATTTTAATTAATCCTGTAGATGCAATACATCCTGTATTTACAACATGCTGTAGAAGCAATACATCCTGTATTTAAAACATCCTGTTGATGCAATGCATCTTGTATTCAAAACGTCCTGTAGATGCAATACATCCTGTATTTTAAAACATCTGCATTTAAAATATCCTGTATTTAAAACATCCCTTGATGCAATACATCCTGCATTTTAATTCATCCTGTAGATGCAATACATCCTGTATTTACAACATACTGTAGAAGCAATACATCCTGTATTTAAAACATCCTGTAGATGCAATAATCCTCTATTTAAAAACATCCTGTAGATTAGATACATCCTGTATTTAATACATCGTGTAGGTGCAATACATAATGTATTTAAACATCCTGTATTTTAAACATCCTGTAGATGCAATACATCCTGTATTCAAAACATCCTGTAGATGCAGCACATCCTATATTGAATACATCCTGTAAATGCAATAAATCCTGCAGATGCAATACATCCTGTATTTAATACATCCTGTAGATGCAATACATCCTGCATTTATTACATCCTGTAGATTCAATACATCCTGTATTTAATACATCCTGTAGATGCAATACATCCTGCATTTAATACATCCTGTAGATGCAATACATCCTGCATTTAATACATCCTGTAGATTCAATACATCCTGCATTTAATACATCCTGTAGATGCAATACATCCCGCATTTAATACATCCTGTAGATGCAACACATTCTGCATTTAATACATCCTGTAGATGCAATACATCCCGCATTTAATACATCCTGTAGATGCAATACATCCTGCATTTAATACATCCTGTAGATGCAATACATTCTGCATTTAATACATCCTGTAGATGCAATACATTCTGCATTTAATACATCCTGTATTTTAAAACACATGATTTTGTGTCTTTATGTCATCTGGAGGTCTTGAACAGCCTGTCATAGTTCAGGTATGGAGCTGTAATATATTATCTTATTTGAACTGCAGGATAGGGGGAGGACGGGTGGAGAGGAGGCCTACGTGGCTTTTCGTTGTGTAAGACGCTGTGTCCATAGCCCTCCGTGCACTGAAGCAAGCTGTAGCCTCCTGCTTGTATGACTGTACCTGGGCGTTGGCCTAAAATAAATCAGTTGATATGGTCAGAATATTGCATAGCCTACAGACATATGATCAGTTATAGGCCTACAGTTCATGCGGAAATATTAGGATCTGGTCAACAGTGACATTTGGTCGTTTAATAAAAAAAAAAAAATACTTTGTGACATGATATTGTGATTTTAGAGACACAGGGTTCAATTTTCGGCTGCCGATCAAGCCAGCAAAATTGTCAAATGCACGCTCGTTTGCAATTTTGACCTGTTAAAGCTATTTCTAAAGCCTAGGGCCAGGATTGGTAATTTACCTGTCTTATATGAGCTCGCTTGCGCTGAAGTGGTAGGGGTGGCAATATCTGAGGTGTGTCCTTAAAAATGTGCGCCAAAGTGCCAATTTCAGTATGCACTGGTTGGGATATTTAAAGGGCAACTGCACTTCCTGATTTGGCCTCGTTTTGGATGTCTCTTGTGTGTGTTTGCAGCTGGGAAGAGTTAGCCAAATTATTTATCCAATTAGCTTCAGCCGGCTGGTGCGCTACCGTGGCAAAATTGGTTTGACTTTGGATAGCCTATCTCTTGGGACCGTCAATAAATTACACAATGTTCAAGTTGCAAATTATTTTGTTGTCTCATTAAATGGTTTCAATATGTGTATGTTTTGTATTGTTTGAAAATATAAAAAGACAAAATAAAATACAAAGAGCTTTCAATATTTGTTTATGAATTTCTACAACTTACGGTTGGTTTGAGGTTAAGTCATTGAAATTTGGAGCTATTGACCTTTTTAAATATTGTCCCATGTAGAGTGTGTAATTTACTGATGGTCCCTATATAGCCCCATAGGGATATGGAATGTCAAACCAAATTGACCATGGGCATTATATATAATCGGGTCACATGCAGCTGTGCTCCGAATTGATTATTATTTGGGTTCTGCCAGCTGTGGACAGTTTTAAATAAACCCCACCCAAGGAAAACTGTTACAGTACCCTTCATTCGGTGACCATTTTTTAAAAACTATTATCTCGCAAATCTCTGTTTTGGACGAGACTGACTTTATGACCCAAATTATCCTATTTACACTTAGTAGTACATTTTGACATTAGAATAAACGTTTCCGACTCATATCAAGGCCACATATGCCATTTTTAAAACGAGAAGTCGCTCTTTAAGACCAACCGAAAGCTGGTCTTTGCAGAAAACGTGTTTGGTTATGGCATGGATTTTGACAACGGAAGCGCAGCCCTATCCATCCATGATGCACAGTGCCCATATGCTCAAAGCCCGTATTTAGAAACATAGAAAACTACGTTATTTCCCATTTGATTAAAAACCAAGCATTGCCTCCCCTCCTCTCAATTAAGGCATTTTGTTTTGTTCTTGCATTCGCCAAGTAGTCAAGACTATCGATAAAGGGTTTGGCGCGATCACCAAAGCTTCATTAAAAGTTCCAGTTTGGGAGCAGCGAAACACTGAGCGGACATACCCTTTTTATCTCCGTAGGCTATTGTACATTACTGTAGCCAGTTCCTGTTATTATTTTGGGTGTGTAAAACCCCATCGTGGAACGAGAGATGAGATAATCCGGTGACAGTCTTATTTAGAAACATTTACATTATTTTCCAGTGACAATTGATTGTTTTCCATTTAGTTTGATAAATGTTTGACCTGTAAGTCGCTTTGGATAAAAGCGTCTGCTAAATGGCATATTATTATTATTATTAATAAAACAAGCCCTTAGTAGTCCTACCCTTCCCCTACTACAGGGGAAGGCAACACTGTTCCTGGAGTACTGCAGAATATTGTTCCAACTAGGCACCACACCTGAGCTAATTGATCAGTTCAGTGATTGACTAAATTCAACACACCTGGTCTTCCAGGTCAGTTGCGGCACTCCAGGACCAGGGTAACCTACCCCTGCCCTACTGTAATGGAAGCTGGATCAACAGCAATGTGTCTGGTGTCTGTCTTATCCTGGCCATGCATTAGCCAAGGAGCCTATCCATGAAAGGTGCATACTCCATTCAGCTTGTATCCCTATCTGCGGTGCATACTCCATTCAAGCTTGTATCCCTACCTGCAGTACATACTCCATTCAGCTTCTATCCCTATCTGCGGTGCATACTCCATTCAAGCTTGTATCCCTACCTGCAGTGCATACTCCATTCAAGCTTGTATCCCTACCTGCAGTGCATACTCCATTCAAGCTTGTATCCCTACCTGCAGTGCATACTCCATTCAAGCTTGTATCCCTACCTGCAGTGCATACTCCATTCAGCTTGTATCCATTCCCATTTTTAAAGAGCGCCCCTTGACCGGTTAACAAAGCCGCACTCTTATATTTAAAAAATGTTCAGTCCTACAACACCACATCAACCGTAGGCCTAGGGCCTAGACTATACCCCAGTTAACAATGAGCCGGCGTCCCTCCACAGTGCTTAATCACTGACGTGGCACCAACCATAGACGGCTTGGGTCTCACAACCCAGTCAGCCTTCCCCTGCCCATCTCACGCCGGCCCATTCTGCCCATCGGTCTGCATTGGTAGTCTAGTAAGGAGACATAACTATAGAATGATATAACGGTATAGACATTGGTAGTGTAGTAAGGAGACATAACTATTGAATTATTTGACAGTATACAGTACATGACATTACAAGATTATATGGCAGCCATGTTAGCGCCCCATTGACATTCCATTCTTCTCTATTGTCTCTCTATTGTGTTCTCTATTGTCTCTCTATTGTCTTCTCTATTGTCTTCTCTATTGTCTTCTCTATTGTGTTCTCTATTGTCTTCTCTATTGTCTCTCTATTGTCTTCTCTATTGTCTCTCTATTGTCTTCTCTATTGTCTTCTCTATTGTCTTCTCTATTGTGTTCTCTATTGTATCTATTGTGTTCTCTATTGTCTTCTCTATTGTCTCTCTATTGTCTTCTCTATTGTCTCTCTATTGTCTTCTCTATTGTCTTCTCTATTGTCTTCTCTATTGTGTTCTCTATTGTCTCTCGATTGTCTTCTCTATTGTCTCTCTATTCTCTCTATTGTCTCTCTATTGTCTTCTCTATTGTCTTCTCTATTCTCTCTATTGTCTCTCTATTGTGTTCTCTATTGTCGCTCTATTGTCTTCTCTATTGTATTCTCTATTGTCTTCTCTATTGTCTTCTCTATTGTCTTCTCTATTGTCTCTCTATTGTCTCTCTATTGTCTCTCTATTGTCTTCTCTTTTCTCTCTATTGTCTCTATATTGTCTTCTCTATTGTCTTCACTATTGTCTTCTCTAATGTCTTCTCTATTGTCTTCTCTATTGTCTTCTCTATTGTCTTCTCTATTGTCTCTATATTGTCTCTCTATTGTCTCTCTATTGTCTCTCTATTGTCTTCTCTATTGTCTCTCTATTGTCTTCTCTATTGTTTTCTCTGACTATAGCTGAATTCTCTCTCTCTGGTGCTGCCGTTCAGTCTTAGTGACACTCAGATCCTCTATTAATGATGACACCTCCTTCAGACCGTCTGGCCTCCATGTTCCTCAGCTCTCTGCTCCACCACCATGTCTCTCACCTCCTTCAGACCGTCTGGCCTCCATGTTCCTCAGCTCTCTGCTCCACCACCATGTCTCTCACCTCCTTCAGACCGTCTGGCCTCCATGTTCCTCAGCTCCGCTCTCTGCTCCAACACCATGTCTCTCACCTCCTTCAGACCGTCTGGTCTCCATGTTCCTCAGCTACGCTCTCTGCTCCACCACCATGTCTCTCACCTCCTTCAGACCATCTGGCCTCCATGTTCCTCAGCTCTCTGCTCCACCACCATCAGGGGTGGGGGTCTGGCCGCTCTACTGTTTGTGGTTTGTTTCTGTAGCTTCAGTCCCTTGTCTTTCCTCTTACCCCCTCCATTCTCTCCCTGACCCCATGCCCCAGACAGACAGTCCCTCTGAGCCGTCCTCTCTCTCTCCCTGAGCCCATGCCCCAGACAGACAGTCCCTCTGAGCCCTCCTCTCTCTCTCCCTGAGCCCATGCCCCAGACAGACAGTCCCTCTGAGCCGTCCTCTCTCTCTCCCTGAGCCCATGCCCCAGACAGACAGTCCCTCTGAGCCGTCCTCTCTCTCTCCCTGAGCCCATGCCCCAGACAGACAGTCCCTCTGAGCCGTCCTCTCTCTCTCCCTGAGCCCACAGCAACACCAGCTGAGCTACAGCACCCCTCATTCTGAAATGACAAACTCTTCAGACATCCGAGAGCAAATACTGACAACAACTACAGTATCAACGGCAGCTTTAAAATGAGCCGGCTATCTGGAGTCAGTGGAACAGGAAACGGACAATAAAGCCTGTTAATACCTAACCTGTATACCTTGGCCGTGATTTAATCCGATCATGCTTGTCGACATCGCAGCTTTTGAAGGCGTTATTACCGCGTTAGCAGAGATAGCGTTCAAGGTAAACGCTGAAGATGTTGGCTCAAATGGAAATTGCCTTTAAAGGTCCCGCACAGTCATCCTATTTCCCAAGTAAAAATTGCCTTAGAATGACCAAAACATCGGCCACAATATTTTTGACGGAAACGGTACCTTTCCCTCATCTGTACCTATCAGGAAGCCTGAAAGAACAGAGTGGGTGGAGATTATATTCAGGAGCTCCCCTTGACTGACAGCTCTTTGAAACCCTTTTGTGGTCGTTGCCAGGTAACGAGGTAACAATGGGCCACATGCCGCAGAAGACAAGGTAAACAATAGGCCATATGTCATTCCTACAGTAAATAGTATGCCTCAACCCATTTTCTCTGCAAAATGCTCTCATGGTCAACAGAGCTGATCATGGACTGTTGGATATCAGACAAACAGCAGCAATACACAATGGCATTTCTATTGTTTTGTAGCTAATTACAGAATACAGTTCACTGATTTATTGGTGTCTCTGCATTAGCATTATGAATGAAAATATATTCACAATTGTATGTATTGATCAGGCATTTATTTGATCATTTACAACAGGCTAGTATAGCCGAAATATTGATCAACATCAACACTCATGAGACATAGAGGTGAGACATAGAGGTGAGACATTGAGGTGAGACATGGAGGTGAGACATAGAGGTGAGACATAGAGGTGAGACATAGAGGTGAGACATAGAGGTGAGACATAGAGGTGAGACATAGAGGTGAAACATAGAGGGGAGACATAGAGGTGAGACATAGAGGTGAGACATAGTGGTGAGACATAGAGGTGAGACGTAGAGGTGAGACATAGAGGTGAGACATAGAGGTGAGACATAGAGGTGAGACATAGAGGTGAGACATAGAGGTGAGACATAGAGGGGAGACATAGAGGTGAGACATAGAGGTGAGAGCCATAAGCCTAATATAGGCAGTGTGCAGGACCCATTGATTCATACAATTTGTATCTGATGCTTGAAGAAAACAACACAAAGTAACAATGTGATGTCATACTTGTATATATGAGAGGTGTTGACATGTTGAATGAACCGAGCTGTCTGTTTGAACTACTGGCGCACAGCTCGGACACCCATGCATACCCCACAAGACATGCCACCAGAGGTCTCTTCACAGTCCCCAAGTCCAGAGCAGACTATGGGAGGCGCACAGTACTACACAGAGCCATGACTACATGGAACTCTGTTCCACATCAGGTAACTGATGCAAGCAGTAAAATGAGATTAAAAAAACAGATAAAAATACCCCTTATGGAACAGCGGGGACTGTGAAGCAACACAAACATAGGCACAAACACATGCATACACACACACATGATAACGTACACACTATACACACACGTACACATGGATTTTGTACTGTAGATATGTGATAGTGGAGTAGAGGCCTGAGGGCACACAGTGTGTTGTGAAATCTGTTATGAATGTTTTGTAATGTTTTTAAAATGTATAACTGCCTTAATTTTGCTGCACCCCAGGAAGAGTAGCTGCTGCCTTGGCAGGAACTAATGGGGATCCATAATATATACAAATACAAATATCACATAGAAGTGAATGACTTAGGCTTTAGGAAATGCAACCTACTACAGAGATTGATGGGAGGGGAGGGGGAGAGGAGGGGGAGGGGAGGGGGAGAGGAGGGGGAGAGGAGGGGGAGGGGAGGGGGAGAGGAGGGGGAGGGGAGGGGGAGAGGAGGAGGAGAGGAGGGGGACCCATGTAACCCGCTTCAGTCACCCATTTGGCTTCAGTCACCCACTTGGCTTAAATCATCCCCAAGATTGAATCGGGAGACAAATCCAGCTATGGCCTCCTCTCTCACTGGGCAGACAGGGGTCCTGGGATGGACAGATCAGGCCTCTCTCACTGGGTAGACAGGGGTCCAGGGATGGACAGATCAGGCCTCTCTCACTGGGCAGACAGGGGTCCTGGGATGGACAGATCAGGCCTCTCTCACTGGGTAGACAGGGGTCCAGGGATGGACAGATCAGGCCTCTCTCACTGGGCAGACAGGGGTCCTGGGATGGACAGATCAGGCCTCTCTCACTGGGCAGACAGGGGTCCTGGGATGGACATATCAGGCCTCACACACTGGGCAGACAGGGGTCCTGGGATGGACAGATCAGGCCTCTCTCACTGGGCAGACAGGGGTCCAGGGATGGACAGATCAGGCCTCTCTCACTGGGCAGATTGGGGTCCAGGGATGGACATATCAGGCCTCTCTCACTGGGCAGACAGGGGTCCAGGGATGGACAGATCAGGCCTCTCTCACTGGGTAGACAGGGGTCCAGGGATGGACAGATCAGGCCTCTCTCACTGGGCAGACAGGGGTCCAGGGATGGACATATCAGGCCTCTCTCACTGGGCAGACAGGGGTCCAGGGATGGACAGATCAGGCCTCTCTCACTGGGCAGACAGGGGTCCAGGGATGGACATATCAGGCCTCTCTCACTGGGTAGACAGGGGTCCAGGGGTGGACAGATCAGGCCTCTCTCACTGGGCAGACAGGGGTCCAGGGATGGACAGATTAGGCCTCTCTCACTGGGCAGACAGGGGTCCTGGGATGGACATATCAGGCCTCTCTCACTGCTGCGGTGGTTGCTTGGGAAACTGTGCAGACAGAGTAGATGTTGAATTTTCTAAAATGTCTATCATTACAGCTTGATGATAGTGGAAAGACAAAATTAGATGGAAAGTGAAATAATAATCCCCCCTAATCATCATGATTAACCCCAACGACACAGGCTACATCAACTGTAAGATAACAACCACACAATGGAATGGCAAAATATGATTTTCAGGGGTAAATTACAAATTCTATACACACCGAAACTTTTGTGGGCAACATTCCTTGGTGTCAGCTGTGTGCTGGCAGTTCTCAGGCTGTAGGGGGCCATTCCTTGGTGTCAGCTGTGTGCTGGCAGTTCTCAGACTCAATGTAGGGGGCTTATGGATGGAACAACAACCATATAGTGACAATCAGGTGTGTTACAGAAAATATACCATTCACAAGTCAAAGCGGCAGGTAGCTTAGTGGTTAAGAGTGTTGTGCCAGCAACGGAAAGGTCGCTGGTTCTAATCCTGGAGCTGACTAGGTCAAAAATCTGTTGATGTGCCCTTGCGCAAGGCACTTAACTCTAATTGCTCCTGTAAGTCGCTCTGGATAAGAGCATCTGCTAAATTACAAAATATATATATATATAAAAAAAATAAGAATCCGCTGCTGTCAGATGTCTTCATTCTTCAGAAAAGACTGTAAGGTTAAATTTACACTATGGCGTCACAGCACAGTGTGCTTTTGCCGGCATGCTGGTTAGTAGCTTGCTAGCTAACAGTCACGCCACAGATGAAAGGTTACCAGTATCTTTGGTCACACGTTCAGCTTGATTTAGTTTCTCAAGAACAAAGCCAAAGCAAGGCGTAGGCGCACATGTGATGGCGGTTTTAAGGCGGTACATACTTAAATTATTTAAGATGATGACACTACTATTGGTGTATTACATTTCCCTCTCCCTCCCCCCCACCCCTCTCTCTCTCTCTCTCTCTCTCTCTCTCTCTCTCTCTCTCTCTCTCTCTTCTCTCTCTCTCTCTCTCTCTCTCTCTCTCTCTCTCTCTCTCTCTCTCTCTCTCTCTCTCTCTCTCTCTCTCTCTCTCTCTCTCTCTCTCTCTCTCTCTCTCTCTCTCTCTCTCTCTCTCTCTCTCTCTCTCTCTCTCTCTCTCTCTCTCTCTCTCTCTCTCTCTCTCTCTCTCTCTCTCTCTCTCTCTGTCTCTCTCTCTCTCTCTCTCTCTCTCTCTCTCAATGGTATGGTATAATTTACGGCTAACACCCTAACTAATGCCAGGCCTGTATTTAGCATGCCATCTTTGCCCAATCACGGTTAATGCCCTATCGCCAGGTGGATTAGCGGGAAGGTCATGATTTTTTAGATCATTTGAGCAGCTACGACCGTAGCCAATAAAAAGCTCTATTTTTGGAAACGCTCATCATTTCCTAAAACCCAAATCCTCAAAATCCTTTTGATTTTAATACTTGTAATAGCATTGGATGTCATATTTCTGTGTCAATGTGTGTTTCCTGTCTGTCTGTTTCCTGTCTGTGTGTTTCCTGTCTGTGTGTTTCCTGTCTGTCTGTTTCCTGTCTGTCTTGTTTCCTGTCTGTGTGTTTCTTGTCTGTCTGTTCCCTGTCTGTGTGTTTCCTGTCTGTGTGTTTCCTGTCTGTCTGTTTCCTGTCTGTGTTTCCTGTTGTGTGTTTCCTGTTTGTCTGTTTCCTGTCTGTCTGTTTCCTGTCTGTCTGTTTCCATTCTGTTTCCTGTCTGTCTGTTTCCTGTCTGTGTGTTTACTGTCTGTTTGTTTCCTGTCTGTTTGTTTCCTGTCTGTGTGTTTCTTGTCTGTCTGTTTCCTGTCTATGTGTTTCCTGTCTGTCTGTTTCCTGTCTGTTTCCTGTCTGTGTGTTTCCTGTCTGTTTGTTTCCTGTCTGTCTGTTTCCTGTCTGTGCATACTACGGATGTTTTGGAGCTGGATATCACTCTGGGAAAACAGTGGGGTAAGTATTCAGGAGTTAAGTTGAGAACAAAACATGTCAACATTTTCCCCCTGATACCCTTACCAGGCTAGGTTTACCAGGTGTACCAGGTGTACAAGGTGTACCAGGTGTACCAGGTGTACCAGGTGTACCAGGTGTACCAGGTGTACCAGGTGTATCAGCAGATTTCTGTTTGGACACACCTACTCATTCAAGTTAAAAGTTTGGACACACCTACTCATTCAAGGGTTTTCTTTATTTTTAAAATGTTTTACATTGTAGAATAATAGTGAAGACATCAAAACTATGAAATAACACATATGGAATTATGTAGTAACCCAAAAAGTGTTAAACAAATCAAAATATATTTGAGATTTGAAATTCTTCAGATAGCCACCCCTGAAAGCTTTATACAAATTCGTTCAAACTTTTATCAACTATATACATTTGCATACTTATCCATAAAATAACCCACCAACAGTAACTCTTGAACCGTTCAAGCTAGAGACACCAAACCAACTCAGGCTATCCTAACTTCATCTACCTACTCTCTCAACTATAACCAGTCACCACCATTAATACTGCAGACACTACCACCACTTTAACGTATTTCAAAACCATACACACTTTAAAACCAGCTAGCAAACACAGCACACTTTCTTCAGGAAATGTACATTTAGCCTAAATAGTTTATTTCTTAGATAGACCCACAGCTAGCTATCAGTAGGTCTACATACAAACCTATTCTACATAGTTCTTCAACTACCACAAGCTGTCATGACTAGATGCACCATCATATTTCTCTCCCCAAATAATAGCCTACAACTTTCTAATCATTATATCATCATTCAACTAAAATCAAACTTCATTCACACTGCACGTTTTTTAAAAAGTAAATCATGCATTTATTGATTCAGAGTTTATTCCCAGACAGAAGAAGTCTTTCTTCTTTTAGTTTTCACACACAACAACTGTAGTTTAGACATTTTTGTGATCTAACTGCCCCGAAATCCAAAGTAATATGGTTGATATAGTAGTCTACCAAAGTAATCTGACCAATAATTGTGTTACTATATGTAACTGATTTTCCTTAAATAGTAAACTAAACGTTTTTATACTTCTACCACTACCACAAAAATATTTTAAGGAATTAAAGCAAGTCCCACCAATTGTACTTCATGTACAATTACCATCTAGTTATTATTTTTATTTTTTTAGCATGCCGTTCAAAACGTACACTTTTTGGGGATACCTTTTATAATTTTTAAGTTATCATTTAATTGTTGTGTTCTTTTAGTTCTCCATCCACTTTCAAGGCATTTCCACAACATTCTAAAGGCCCCATTATTGTCACGGTTTCGGCCGAGGCGGCTCCTTCTCCTTGTTCGGGCAGGCTTCGGCAGTCGTCGTCTCCGGAGTACTAGCTGCCACCGTTCGATGTTTCATGTTTGATTGGTTTTGTCTGTTTGTCACACCTGTTTATTGTTTAGTGTTCATTAGGCACCCTATTTAGTTCTCTTGTGTTTGGTCATACACAAAAAAAAAAAATGTATGCACGCATGACTGTAAGTCGCTTTGGATAAAAGCGTCTGCTAAATGGCATATTATTATTATTATATTATTTATTATTTGGTCAGGTGTTGTGTGTAATTGTTCTACTGTCACGTGTTGTTGTTTGGTCCTCTGTATTGTGCTCTCTTATTTTCGTGTTTTGTAAGAGAGTCCTGCACGTTGTGCATACTTACTTTGGACAGTCTAGTGTGCGTTTGTTTTCGCCTGTGGCCTGTTGCCGTGTTTGGCGTGAATCTCTGTGTCCTGCGTGTGATTCCACGTTCCACTACACTCCACCTTGACAATTATGACATCTTCACTTCCAACATTCCATTCACCGTAAATGCAACAACGCAACTTTTGACAAAAATCTGCTACTTTGACCACGAAATCTTCCTCTACTTCTCAGCTTTTCAAATCTGTTCGCGGAACAAAAATATCCACTACGGATGTAACGATACAGCTGTTTTAATAACTGCATTAACGATTTTTTTAAATAACTTTTTCCAAACAACTGTCGTTTTGACCACTCCCCCAACAACTTAGACAAACACTTAGAGCAATGAAATGAAATCTTACTCTACCTCTCTGCTATTCAAATCTGGTATCAGAACACAATTATCTTCTACCAATACCAAGTTACAGCTGTTTGTAGGAGTTTATAGCAGTGTTGCCAACTAATTTTCAGGGGAAGTTGCTAGAGGCAGGTCGATTTGTTGCTAAAAGTTGCTAAATGACATTGTGATGTCATTGCGTCATGACGTCATTACGTAATAACGTAAAACTGCGTCATTACGTAGAATAGACAATAACGTTACTGAAATTGACCGGCCGTCTCGGCGACAAATATGATTTGACATTTGTTAGTTTAGATTTGTTTGTTTATGATCACATATTTATATTAGAAAAAAGCAAAATAATTTTATATGATCAGATATTTTTATTTGTAAACACAACACATTGAATTATTGAACAATTAAACATTACACATTATTGAACAAGTACATTTTATTTATTTTCTTATTAACTAGTAAACATACACATTCTGAACAAGTATAGTTTTAAGCAGTGTATTGGTAGTTAGTTAACATGCTACCTAACTGATCTACAATTATAGGTACAAGCTAATAACAAGGTATATATGCTATCTTATTGAACAAGAAACTTAACTCAAATAATGATGTGTGCGCTAGGCATCTCTCTCCAGCTCTCTCCAGGTTGTTGTGCTGATTGGCTGGCCTGCTGCTTGGCTGGCCTGCTGATTGGCTGGCCTGCTGCTGCCTGTGCACGAGCTGAGCGCCTGCTGCTGACGTCACTCACAATGCCCTTTTGCAGCCAGCCAGGCATGTGTGTTGTGACTGAGTGTGTGACAGAGAAAATCGTTTTTTGTGTCATTTAGAGAGAAAATGCGTTGCATTTTAGCGTTTGAGTCACTTTTCATTATTGAGCCAAACGGAACTGTTGCTATGGGATACTCACAAAATATAGAGGGTATGACATCTTGGTCTACTTCGCTGCTATTTAAATCTGAAATCAGAACAGAATTATTATGAACCGTTCAAGCTGGAGACACCAAACCAACGTTCACATGTGCAGGCTATCCTAACTTCAAATTCTGAAAAACTTTGATCAACTATAACTATAGAAATGTACCTACATTTGCATAAAATAACTCACCAACAGTAACTCTTGAACTGTTCAAGCTAGATACACCAAACCAACTTTAAAATGTTCAGGCTATCCTAACTTCAAATTCTTTCAAACTTGTATAAACTATAACTATATAAATTAGCATAAATTAGCATAACATAACCCAGCAACAGTAACTCTGTTCAAACTAGAGACACCAAACCAACTTCACATGTTCAGGCTATCCTATCCACTGCCACGAAAATAATTTTAAAGAGCAGACGCAAGTCACACAATCTTTCTTCATGGAAAATTACCATCTATAGTGCCTTCGGAAAGTATTCAGACCCCTTCCCTTTTTCCACATTTTATTACGTTACAGCCTTTTTCTAAAATTGATTAAATAATTTTTCCCCTCATCAATCTACACACAATACCCCATCAAATGTTTTAAAAATAAAAACAGAAAAACCTTATTTACATAAGTATTCAGACCCTTTGCTATGAGACTCGAAATTGAGCTCAGGTGAATCCTGTTTCAATTGAACATCCTTGAGATGTTTCTACAACTTGATTGGAGTCCACCTGCGGTAAATTCAATTGATTAGACATGATTTGGAAAGGCACACACCTGTCTATATAAGGTCCCACAGTTGACAGTGCATGTCAGAGCAAAAAACAAGACATGAGGACTAAGGAATCATCCGTAGAGTTCTGAGACAAGATTGTGTCGAGGCACAGATCTGGGGAAGGGTACCAAAACATTTCTGCAGCATTGAAGGTCCCCAAGAACACAGTGGCCTCCATCATTCTTAAATGGAAGAAGTTTGCAACCAGCCCAGACTTGAACCCGATCAAACATCTCTGGAGAGACCTGAAAATAGTTGTGCAGTGACGCTCCCCATCCATCCTGACAGAGCTTGAGAGGATCTGCAGAGAAGAATGGGAGAAACTCCCCAAATACAGGTGTGCCAAGCTTGTAGCGTCATACCCAAGAAGACTCGAGGCTGTAATCGCTGCTAAAGGTGCTTCAACAAAGTACTGAGTAAAGGGTCTGAATAGTTATGTAAACGTAATATTTCAGTTGTTTTTAATACATTTGCAAAAATCTCTACAAATCTGTTTTTGCCCTATCATTAAGGGGTTAGAATAAGGCTGTAACGTAACAAGATGTGGAATAAGTAAAAGGGTCTAAATACTACGATCTCTCTCTTCAGCTCCTCCACATCCCTCTCACTGGCTGTTTCTCTGGTTTCCAGGACTACACAGACAGGAAAATAAAACATTTACAATCAACCTAGAAAGAGTTAACTTACAAGGACATGAAAAGAAACACAAGTTAACTAAACAGTCAAAAGACCTGTATTATTTCAAGCATCAACAAACAACACCAACATATTATGATAAAATAATGACCTGCTCTCTCCAGCTCCTCCTCCTTCTTGGTGAGTCAAATATCAAATCGTTGCTACTTTGCCTGGTCCTCACTGTCCTTCAGTCTGACCTCCATGTTCCTCTGCTCCATCACCATGTTCCTCAGCTCCACTCTCTCTGCTCCATCACCATGTCTCTCAGCTCCACTCTCTCTGCTCCACCACCATGTTCCTCAGCTCCACTCTCTCTGCTCCACCACCATGTTCCTCAGCTCCACTCTCTCTGCTCCACCACCATGTTCCTCAGCTCCACTCTCTCTGCTCCACCACCATGTTCCTCAGCTCCACTCTCTGTGCTCCACCATTATGTTCCTCAGCTCCACTCTCTCTGCTCCACCACCATGTTCCTCAGCTCCACTCTCTCTGCTCCACCACCATGTTCCTCAGCTCCACTCTCTCCACCACCATGTCTCTCAGCTCCACTCTCTCTGCTCCACCACCATGTCTCTCAGCTCCACTCTCTCTGCTCCACCACCATGTTCCTCAGCTCCACTCTCTCTGCTCCACCACCATGTTCCTCAGCTCCACTCTCTCCACCACCATGTCTCTCAGCTCCACTCTCTCTGCTCCACCACCATGTCTCTCAGCTCCACTCTCTCTGCTCCACCACCATGTCTCTCAGCTCCACTCTCTCTGCTCCACCACCATGTCTCTCAGCTCCACTCTCTCTGCTCCACCACCATGTCTCTCAGCTCCACTCTCTCTGCTCCACCACCATGTTCCTCAGCTCCACTCTCTCTGCTCCACCACCATGTCTCTCAGCTCCACTCTCTCTGCTCCCCCACCATGTCTCTCAGCTCCACTCTCTCTGCTCCACCACCATGTCTCTCAGCTCCACTCTCTCTGCTCCACCACCATGTTCCTCAGCTCCACTCTCTCTGCTCCACCACCATGTCTCTCAGCTCCACTCTCTCTGCTCCACCACCATGTCTCTCAGCTCCACTCTCTCTGCTCCACCACCATGTTCCTCAGCTCCACTCTCTCTGCTCCACCACCATGTTCCTCAGCTCCACTCTCTCCACCACCATGTCTCTCAGCTCCACTCTCTCTGCTCCACCACCATGTCTCTCAGCTCCACTCTCTCTGCTCCACCACCATGTCTCTCAGCTCCACTCTCTCTGCTCCACCACCATGTCTCTCAGCTCCACTCTCTCTGCTCCACCACCATGTCTCTCAGCTCCACTCTCTCTGCTCCACCACCATGTTCCTCAGCTCCACTCTCTCTGCTCCACCACCATGTCTCTCAGCTCCACTCTCTCTGCTCCACCACCATGTCTCTCAGCTCCACTCTCTCTGCTCCACCACCATGTCTCTCAGCTCCACTCTCTCTGCTCCACCACCATGTTCCTCAGCTCCACTCTCTCTGCTCCACCACCATGTCTCTCAGCTCCACTCTCTCTGCTCCACCACCATGTCTCTCAGCTCCACTCTCTCTGCTCCACCACCATGTTCCTCAGCTCCACTCTCTCTGCTCCACCACCATGTTCCTCAGCTCCACTCTCTCTGCTCCACCACCATGTTCCTCAGCTCCACTCTCTCCACCACCATGTCTCTCAGCTCCACTCTCTCTGCTCCACCACCATGTCTCTCAGCTCCACTCTCTCTGCTCCACCACCATGTCTCTCAGCTCCACTCTCTCTGCTCCACCACCATGTCTCTCAGCTCCACTCTCTCTGCTCCACCACCATGTCTCTCAGCTCCACTCTCTCTGCTCCACCACCATGTTCCTCAGCTCCACTCTCTCTGCTCCACCACCATGTCTCTCAGCTCCACTCTCTCTGCTCCACCACCATGTCTCTCAGCTCCACTCTCTCTGCTCCACCACCATGTCTCTCAGCTCCACTCTCTCTGCTCCACCACCATGCTCCTCAGCTCCACTCTCTCTGCTCCACCACCATGTCTCTCAGCTCCACTCTCTCTGCTCCACCACCATGTCTCTCAGCTCCACTCTCTCTGCTCCACCACCATGTCTCTCAGCTCCACTCTCTCTGCTCCACCACCATGTTCCTCAGCTCCACTCTCTCTGCTCCACCACCATGTCTCTCAGCTCCACTCTCTCTGCTCCACCACCATGTTCCTCAGCTCCACTCTCTCTGCTCCACCACCATGTCTCTCAGCTCCACTCTCTCTGCTCCACCACCATGTTCCTCAGCTCCACTCTCTCTGCTCCATCACCATGTCTCTCAGCTCCACTCTCTCCACCACCATGTCTCTCAGCTCCACTCTCTCTGCTCCACCACCATGTTCCTCAGCTCCACTCTCTCCACCTCCATGTCTCTCAGCTCCACTCTCTCTGCTCCACCACCATGTTCCTCAGCTCCACTCTCTCTACTCCACCACCATTTTCCTCAGCTCCACTCTCTCCACCACCATTTCTCTCAGCTCCACTCTCTCTGCTCCACCACCATGTTCCTCAGCTCCACTCTCTCTGCTCCACCACCATGTTCCTCAGCTCCACTCTCTCTGCTCCACCACCATGTCTCTCAGCTCCACTCTCTCTGCTCCACCACCATGTTCCTCAGCTCCACTCTCTCTGCTCCATCACCATGTTCCTCAGTTCCACTCTCTCCACCACCATGTCTCTCAGTTCCACTCTCTCTGCTCCACCACCATGTTCCTCAGCTCCACTCTCTCTGCTCCATCACCATGTCTCTCAGCTCCACTCTCTCTGCTCCACCACCATGTCTCTCAGCTCCACTCTCTCTGCTCCACCACCATGTTCCTCAGCTCCACTCTCTCTGCTCCACCACCATGTTCCTAAGCTCCACTCTCTCCACCACCATGTCTCTCAGTTCCACTCTCTCTGCTCCACCACCATGTTCCTCAGCTCCACTCTCTCTGCTCCATCACCATGTCTCTCAGCTCCACTCTCTCTGCTCCACCACCATGTCTCTCAGCTCCACTCTCTCTGCTCCACCACCATGTTCCTCAGCTCCACTCTCTCTGCTCCACCACCATGTTCCTAAGCTCCACTCTCTCTGCTCCATCACCATGTTCCTCAGCTCTACTCTCTCTGCTCCACCACCATGTCTCTCAGCTCCACTCTCTCTGCTCCATCACCATGTCTCTCAGCTCTACTCTCTCTGCTCCATCACCATGTCTCTCAGCTCCACTCTCTCTGCTCCATCACCATGTCTCTCAGCTCCACTCTCTCTGCTCCACCACCATGTTCCTCAGCTCCACTCTCTCTGCTCCATCACCATGTCTCTCAGCTCCACTCTCTCTGCTCCACCATGTCTCTCAGCTCCACTCTCTCTGCTCCACCTCCATGTCTCTCAGCTCCTTCAGCTGTCCAGATGTCAGGGGAAGTGGTGGTCCTGGCCTCTCGTCTGTTAATGGGTCTGTAGCTTCAGTCTCTTGACTCTCGATCAAACTGCAGTGCCTTAAGAATGTATTCATACCCCTTGACTTATTCCACAGTTACTCTCTGCTCCACCATGTCTCTCAGCTCCTTCAGCTGTCCAGATGTCAGTCCAGATGTCCACTTATTCCACAGTTCCAACCTGCATTCAAAATGTATTACATAGATTTTTTCTCTCACCCATCTACACACCATAATGACAAAGTTGAAAACATATTTTTTGAAATGTTTGCAAATATATATTGAAAATGAAATACAGAAATATCTCATTTATATACACTACCGTTCAACAGTTTGGGGGTCACTTAGAAATGTCCTTGTTTTCCATGAAAACATACATGAAATTAGTTTGAATAGGAAATATAGCAAAATGCATCGGAAATGTAGTCATTGACAAGGTTAGAATTAATGATTTTTAATTGAAATAATAATTGTGCACTTTCGTCAAAGAATCCTCCATTTGCAGCAATTACAGCCTTGCAGACCTTTGGCATTCTAGTTGTCAATTTGTTGAGGTAATCTGAAGAGATGTCACCCCATGGTTCCTGAAGCACCTCCAATAAGTTGGATTGGCTTGATGGGCACTTCTTACGTACCATACGGTCAAGCTCCACAACAGCTCAATAGGGTTGAGATCCGGTGACTGTCCTGGCCACTCCATTATAGACAGAATACCAGCTGACTGCTTCTTCCCTAAATAGTTATTGCATAGTTTGGAGCTGTGCTTTGGTGTCATTGTCCTGTTGTAGGAGGAAATTGGCTCCAATCAAGCGCCGTCCACAGGGTATGGCATGGCGCTGCAAAATGGAGTGATAGCCTTCCTTCTTCAAGATCCCTTTTACCCTGTACAAATCTCCCACTTTACCACCACCAAAGCACCCCCAGACCATCACATTGCCTCCACCATGCTTGACAGATGGCATCAAGCACTCCTCCAGCATCTTTTCAAATGTTCTTCTTTGTGATCCGAACACCTCAAACTTCGATTTGTCTGTCCATAACACTTTTTTCCAATCTTCCTCAGTGTCTGTGTTCTTTTTCCCAGCTTAATCTTTTATTTTTATTGGCCAGTCTGAGATATGGCTTTTTTTTTGCAACTCTGCCTAGAAGGTCAGCATCCCGGAGTCGCCTCTTCACTGTTGACGTTGAGACTGGTGTTTTGCGGGTACTATTGAATGAAGCTGCCAGTTGAGGACCTGTGAGGCGCCTGTTTCTCAAACTAGATGAACTAGAAATGCCAGATTGGCTGATCCATCTTCAGCCCAGTGGGTCTGTCTAAATTGGGCCGGTGTGGGGACTTTGAGGGGGGAAAATGGACCGGTGTGGGGACTTTGGAGGGGGGAAAATGGGCCGGTGTGGGGACTTTGAGGGGGGAAAATGGGCCAGTGTGGGGACTTTGAGGGGGGGAAATGGGCCGGTGTGGGGACTTTGAGGGGGGGAAATGGGCCGGTGTGGGGACTTTGATGGGGGAAAATGGACCGGTGTGGGGACTTTGATGGGGGAAAATGGGCCGGTGTGGGGACCTTGAGGGGGCAAAATGGGCCGGTGTGTTAGAAATGCCCAGGCCGATTTCTGGTCCCAAAATACCAGGTGAAAAAATACCCACAAACCCTTATGCGGACACTGCTGTGCAAACACAGACAGCGACGTGAGTTGTAGCCTAGTCCAGTCTGATCTGGTCCTGGGTACTGACTGATGCAGGTGGAGAGTAGGGATGTGTGTGACAATACTAGTTAAATTCACTAAGTAAACTACCGTAAATGTAGAATACACAGTAGTAGTGAATGTGTGGGAAGAGAGTAGTCTGATATCAATAGTACTAAAATGGTGGGGGGAGAGAAGTGTATTTTCATATAGTGAAAATAAATAAATTCATTTAATAAAACAATTGTATTTCTAAAATCACGGTGGGAATTTAGTAGTCTAAATTGGTTTCCAGAGTTATACTCCAACATCACACACCAGCCATGATAGTTTCCGAGCCAGTGATGTCATCCATCGGTAGCGCTGGAGAGAAGCGCAGGGTGGTCTCTCTGTGAAGACAAGTTACATTCAGCTGAATTCTCACTCATCCAGATCATGTGATACCCTGCTAGGGCAGTGATTGGCTCCTGGTCTAGCTCTTCCCTGAGGTGATTGGTTGAATGATGTGATCCCTTCAATGAGCTTTTACACACAGGACTGGTGGCTTTATCATGCGTTACAGGAGCCTTGACAATCACTATGATGGTTTTGAATTAATATCATACAATCTTAAATTACTGGTCTTGACTAAAGAAGGCATTTAAAATATATGTAATAAATAAAAGAAGAATCTACGTACAGCTGTTTCTTGTTTCTACAACAAAATCTGAAAAACTAGAGTGAGGCATGCTGGGAATATGCAAATCAGGACCGTTTCGATAGGTCAGCTTCCTCTCAGTCAACTACAGTACAAATCAACAGATGATTTGTGGACAGTTATTGTGTAGATCCCTTGTGCGGTTTTGAAGTGAACCTGTGGAGATAAATGTCTCAAAACACCAAGATAGCGGTTTGACATTGAATAAATAATATCCATTCTAAATAGTTTTCTGTCTGTATATACTCAGTCTAGCCACTAGATGACAGCATTGCTTAGTGAGAGAATCTAAAACAGGGGTCTACTAATTTATTTAACTTTCAAATAGATACGTTATTTTCTCCCCTGCAACACTTCCCCAGGTCTTTGCTGTAAAATAGATGTGTTTTATGTCAATATACCTGTTACAATAATGGTTAATCAACAACTCTAAGGGGGACCATATCAAATCAATTATGTTTTTTCCCAAATTCGTTTTGTCAGTTAAATTGTGGTTTAGAATGTTATATTTTTATTTTGTCACTCTTAAATAACACATATTTATAGAGAAACAACAATATTGGATGTTCAGAGTGCATGTCCATGCATAAATCACATCAGAAGACGCTCTCATCCAGAGCGACTTACTGCTAAATGACTAAAATGTAAATGTAAGACCATTGTTGAGGCCTTGGGAAAAAACGAACAAATGTAGATTTATGTATGTAATTCTCCATTAATTGTGCACACAGGGCCCGATTCCAACCCGAGTTAAATGGAACTTAATTCCCTTTTTATGCACTTTTCTCTGACATTGAACTTAAGCATGAGAATAGCATGCTATTCACCTGCTCGCTATTCGTTTGGGTTAGAGATCGAATAAATGAAGGTGTGGTGGAGGTGTGTCCACAGATATGCCGTCCATACCAAAAAAAACAGGCTTCTAGAAAACAGTTGTGGTAAACCTTTGGCCAATTTCCACAAATTTGCGGAAACTTGTGAACATATGCCAAACAATTGGGAAACTAGTGGTGAACATTCTGTTTGCTGCAAATGGAGTATGAATATGCAAATTAGATCAGGTTTTTGGTTACTGTGTGTTAAACTTAAATGTATCTACATAAACCAAATCACATAACTTTAAATGAACTTACTTCACAGAGAAAAATACGAAATGTACTTAATATAGGAAATATACTAAACAACATGTTTTCAATGTCTTTAACAGATAACAAATAAATCCAATACAACTTGAAATCATCAGCATGGTAATACAGGATATTTCCCAAATAAATGGTTTAATCTTTTTATGGAGCTACAACATTTACATGAGAGAAATTTGAACACTATGGGGATGTTAACCTTAGGATCATTAAAGTGATAACTAACTACGGAATTGAAAGTGATAACTGAGCAACTGATTAGCCAATGGAAGTTTAAAAGATACAGTACCAGTCAAAAGTTTGGACACACCGACTCATTCAAGGGTTTTTCTTTATTTTTACTATTTTCTACATTGTAGAATAATAGTGAAGACATCAAAACTATGAAATAACACATATGGAGTCATGTAGTAACCAAAAAAGTGTTAAACAAATCAAAATATATTTTATATTTTAATTCTTCAAATAGCCACCCTTTGCCTTGATGACAGCTTTGCACACTCTTGGCATTCTCTCAACCAGCTTCACCTGGAATGCTTTCCCAACAGCCTGGAAGGCTGAGCACTTGTTGGCTGCTTTTCCTTCACTCTGCCGTCTGACTCATCCCAAATCATCTCAATTGGGTTGAGGTCGGGGGATTGTGGAGGCCAGGTCTTCTGATGCAGCACTCCATCACTCTCCTTCTTGGTAAAATAGCCCTTACACAGCCTGGAGGTGTGTTGGGTCATTGTCCTGTTGAAAAACAAATGATAGTCCCACTAAGCCCAAACCAGATGGGATGGCGTATCGCTGTAGAATGCTGTGGTAGCCATGCTGATTAAGTGTGCCTTGAATTCTAAATAAATCACAGACAATGTCACCAGAAAAGCACCCCCACACCATCACACCTCCTCCTCCATGCTATACAGTGGGAAATACACATGCGGAGATCATCTGTTCACCAACACCGCGTCTCACAAAGACACGGCAGTTGGAACCAAAAATCTCAAATTTGGACTCGAGACCAAAGGTATTTTAACTTAAGTACTTTACAATAATATATTTACTAAAATATATTATAAATAAATACTTTTTTTTTATTGCACGATGAACAAAGCCCTATTGTCTAAATTATTGTCTATTATTATCTTATCTGTATTATTTTCATAAGATAGGATTGATTATAAAAAAGTATTTATATCATAAGAACCAAACAGTCCAAACATCAGACTGAAGCCTCAGCTGAACTTGATGTGCAATCTGAGAAAAACAAAGCACGCATGCGTGTGACACTGTCTGTCAAGTGGTATTAACACAGATCTGTCTATCAGACAGTGCCAGAGGTAATCAATAGATATTCACATTCACTCACACACTTCAGCTATCTTAGATGACAGCACACACACCCTGCTGTTTTGCCATTCAAAAAATGGTCTAGAGTTGGGTGGAGATAAAACATTGTTACACAGAGAACAAAATATTACATTTTGAAGGTCACTACTAAGGACATGGACTAAAGACTCATTACTTAATTACTGTATTTCATTCATAAATCACTTTTCACAATCCCCAAAATGTAACATTGGTATTTAAAATAAATTGTTGTGATAGAATGAAAGCGTACCAGAACGCGCTTCAGTAGTTGAATTAAAGGCAAATTAGCCACATACCATACTGCAGGCAAAAATCTGGCACAAACGCATTAAAAAACTAACTAAAAGTCAATTTAACAGAGCTCTAAGTAGTGCCTTAAAAGCATATTAGCATTAGAATGAGACACTCATGGCTCATCCATCTATCGATCTATTAATTCACAGGAACACATCAGCCGGAGGGCTGCGCTTCCTCCTGTCTCTTCTCACACAACACACAAGAGCAGATACTCATCCACTATTGTTCAGTGGAAAAAAGACATGCTCGCAACAGTCTTACTGCGAGGGATTCTGTTCCTGGCAGCTGATACACTGTGGTCTGTAGGAATCCATGCTGGGGCACAGTGGGAACGTTGATATCAAACACATAATATGACTTGAAGCACACATCCAGTGCCCCAAGCAGTGTACCTTGCTCCAATGCCTGTCCACTAATGACTGTAAACAACTGTAAACAACTGTGAGCAGTCCCCAAGAGCCAACACAAATGGGTAGGGTCTGGTCACCTCCGCCTGGTGCAGGTACTCAACCATGTTGGTCCCAACCTGTTAAAGAAATCATTTGATTTTAGAATATGAGGACTTGTCCAGAGCATAGAGGCACACTGACAATGCCATCACACACAATTTATTTTGCATTTTTTATAGCCATTGACATCCATCAACCTGTTTGAGGCCTACATCTTCCGTTAATTTACGCAACACTGACCACGTTTCAACCATTTCATGAGGATTCATTACCTGACGCATGAAAAAAGTCTAAACTTAGCTGATGGAAACATGCCGGTACAATTGAATAAATTCCTACAGACAATTTGTTCGTTCGACATGGTGGGATCTTTTTGCCTTTAAAATTAATTATGCGACAAATGCCGGTGGAAACTCCTTTATGCGCAAGTAATTATATAATAACCATCATATCGAAGTAAACTTGGAGTCAAGCGATAACATGTTGTGTGGTCCTCCCACTTCGACTCGGGGGAAAGCATGCAGTTTATTAGGCTACAGATTAAATAAGTAATGATGAACTTCACAGGGTGGTGAAAGTACAAGGTGATGAGCTTGATGCTCCTTTCCAATAAATATCGAGGGTCTTATTCTGGTGAAATGATGATTGATGCTTGGCTGCCGTTTGACAAATACAAATAATCCTGCTATTATCCATAATAATCTCATGATGTAGATCGCCTACAGCCACTGTATCTGCCAGCTGTTGGCTAGAGTGCATGTGCCAAGACCAGAGTGGGGACATGTGCCAAGACCAGAGTGGGGACATGTGCCAAGACCAGAGTGGGGACATTTGCTTTCGTAACGCAACAGTTCATGATAAAACTATCAGTAGATGGATGGAAACCCATTTAACTTATTGTTTTTATTCGGGAATTTAACTGCAAAAGTTATTTTTATGTGCACTACGTCATCACGCACAGCCTTTTATCCGCAAAAAGTCAGTTTGCTAGAAACATCTCCGGTATTGTTTTATGCAGATTTTAAATCTGTTGAAAATAGAATGGAAACCTACTTCAAATCAAATCAAATCAAATCAAATTTTATTGGTCACATGCGCCGAATACAACAGGTGCAGACAATACAGTGAAATGCTTACTTACAGCCCTTAACCAACAGTGCATTTATTTTTAACAAAAAAAGTAAAAATAAAACAACAACAAAAAAAGTGTTGAGAAAAAAAAAGAGCAGAAGTAAAATAAAGTGACAGTAGGGAGGCTATATATACAGGGGGGTACCGTTGCAGAGTCAATGTGCGGGTGCACCGGCTAGTTGAGGTAGTTGAAGTAATATGTACATGTGGGTAGAGTTAAAGTGACTATGCATAAATAATTAACAGAGTAGCAGCAGCGTAAAAAGGATGGGGTGGGGGGGCAGTGCAAATAGTCCGGGTAGCCATAATTAGCTGTTCAGGAGTCTTATGGCTTGGGGGTAGAAGCTGTTGAGAAGTCTTTTGGACCTAGACTTGGCACTCCGGTACCGCTTGCCGTGCGGTAGCAGAGAGAACAGTCTATGACTAGGGTGGCTGGAGTCTTTGACAATTTTGAGGGCCTTCCTCTGACACCGCCTGGTATAGAGGTCCTGGATGGCAGGAAGCTTGGCCCCAGTGATGTACTGGGCCGTACGCACTACCCTCTGTAGTGCCGTGCGGTCGGAGGCCAAGCAGTTGCCATACCAGGCGGTGATGCAACCAGTCAGGATGCTCTCGATGGTGCAGCTGTAGAATTTTTTGAGGATCTGAGGACCCATGCCAAATCTTTTCAGTCTCCTGAGGGGGAATAGGCTTTGTCGTGCCCTCTTCACGACTGTCTTGATGTGTTTGGACCATGATAGTTCGTTGGTGATGTAGGACACCAAGGAACTTGAAGCTCTCAACCTGTTCCACTACAGCCCCGTCGATGAGAATGGGGGCGTGCTCAGTCCTCTTTTTTTTCCTGTAGTCCACAATCATCTCCTTTGTCTTGGTCACGTTGAGGGAGAGGTTGTTGTCCTGGCACCACACGGCCAGGTCTCTGACCTCCTCCCTGTAGGCTGTCTCATCGTTGTCGGTGATCAGGCCTACCACTGTTGTGTCGTCGGCAAACTTAATGATGGTGTTGGAGTCGTGCCTGGCCATGCAGTCATGGGTGAACAGAGAGTACAGGAGGGGACTGAGCATGCACCCCTGAGGGGCCCCCGTGTTGAGGATCAGTGTGGCAGATGTGTTTGTTTGTCTGTTCTATGGAAACAGACAAACAATATTCCATGTTTAGATCATAAAAGTTTCAAGATAACAAGATTAATTGTCACCAATTAGCGTGGAGCATGAACCAATTAGACTACATTATCTATGGATGTAATATTTCATCATCATTCTTTATCAGACACTGTTTCTATGGTCCCATGTACCACCTTTTCAGATTATGTACAGTATTGACAGTACTGCACTGTATGGATGAAGGCCCGTGTAATTGCTTGTCCAATTCTGCCAACTCGTTACTGATGATTGAGTTCACATTGTGGAACGAGTATATAAAGAATTGATTGGGATCCACTTGCAACAACATAGCGATACGTACTGTAACATGGAGCCAGCAGGTGATCCAGGTCACAATAGAGGTCAAGCAGTGATGGGAGGAAGACGAGGAAGACGTGTTGGTCAAAGGAATGGCAGGGGACAAGCACCCCTTCTGAGAGGTGGTCGTGGGCCTTGTTTGAGAGGTGTGGGGGAATGTGGTAGAGGACAAGGCCACGGACCAAGACAGCGGCAGCAACAGCAAAGAGTGTCCAATGAAATCTGAGCAATAGTTGTAGACCATGTCATAAATCATGGCATGACAATGACTGAGGCGGCCACAATGATACAACCAAACCTCAGAAGGTCAACCGTGTCCTCAATAATCAGAACTTTCCGCAATGAGTACTGGTAAGTCGTCAGCATGCACTAAACATTATGCTACTCTCAATTGTGAAATGACTGCATACCAATGTGTATCACAGAGTAGGTGATGTGACCAAGTGTCTTCTTACTGTAATGTTCCCTGTAGAATTGAAACTAGGCCAAATAGGGGAGGCAGAGGCAAAATTCTGACTGACCAACAAGAGCAGGCTGTGGTCGATTTGGTTCGGGCCAGAAATGATATTAGCCTTACAGAAATTCGCCAGCATATCTTGGACAATGAAGACATGTTTAACAATGTGGAATCCATAAGTTTGCCGACTATTGCACGCATGCTGAAAAGGCACCAGGTGTCTTTAAAACAACTATACCGTGTGCCTTTTGAAAGAAATGCAGACAGAGAAGCAAATGAGGACTGAGTATGTTCAGGTATGTTCAGTTTCAAGATGGCTGTTGTAATAAAATGTCCTAATAATTCTACATTGTACAGTAATCAGTAAATCTCTTTCCAAAATGTATTTTTAGAGAGTGATGGAGCTAGATGCTGATGACAACCATCACAAATTCATATATTTGGATGAGGCAGGCTTTAACCTGGCCAAGACAAGGAGGAGAAGTCGGAATTTCATTGGCCAGCGGGCAACCATCCAAGTACCTGGACAATGTGGGGCCAACATTACCATGTGTGTGGCTATATCAGAAGATGGTGTGGTGGGACACAGACCTCGTATTGGATCATATAATGCATCTCTCCTTGTAACCTTCCTTGATGAGCTCGATGAGGTCTGTAGAGCTGATGACGTGACCTATGTCATTGTGTGGGATAATGTCAGGTTCCACCATGCTCATATGGTGCAAGCATGGTTTCAGGCCCATGCGCAATTCACCACCCTGGATTTACCCCCATACTCTCCTTTCCTTAACCCGATTTGAGGAATTTTTCTCCACATGGAGATGGAACGTTTATGATAGGCACCCTCATGAACAAGTCACTCTTCTCCAGGCGATGGATGACGCATGCAATGACATCACGGCAGACCAGTGTCAGGCCTGGATTCGCCATGCCCGAAGGTTTTTTCCAAGATGTTTGGCTAATGAAAACATCCATTGTGATGTAGATGAGAACCTGTGGCCAAATCCACAAGACAGAGTTGATGGACATGTAGAAGTACAGTAATCACTCCTAGGTTTTGCTTTTTACAGTACAAGCAAGCAAGTTGAGGAACACTGCATTTGATGTTTTACAGTACTGTATTGTTTTTCAGCAATATATTTCAGATTTTGTTCAATGATTCCACTGTGTCTGTAGTATTCTCTCTACTACAGCAGTACTACTACTACAGTGAAACTATCGGTTGCTTGTGTGTGGGTGATCTAAATTAAAGTTTCATTGGTATTTCACAATACATTTGTTTTTTGAACCAATGATTGTGCAAGTGCAAGATTTCTTTAAAGATATGAATGCACAATGCAATGTTTTGAACATTGGACAGCCTGTGTTACAAGTGATGACCGTTTTGAGTTTTGTGTCTAGAGTTTTTAAAAATGACGTCAAGGTTCTGAAATTAGTGCCAAAGTGATTGTAAAAAACTGTAAGTAGTTTAAAAGTAGCTAAAAAGTACTAAGTAGTTGAAAAGTAGCTAATTAGCTAAAGCATTAACCAACCCTGAGAAGGACAGTGATAGGATAGGATAGGAGAGGAGAGGAGAGGAGAGGAGAGGAGAGGAGAGGAGAGGAGAGGAGAGGAGAGGGAGGGAGGGGAGGGAGGGGAGGGAGGAGAGGAGAGGAGAGGAGAGGAGAGGAGAGGAGAGGAGAGGAGAGGAGAGGAGGGTGGTTGCCACACTGTCCTTCTCTTGGACGAAAGAAACAGAGAGAGAATTTGTATTTGAGAGAGAAACAGAGAGAGAAACGGAAAGAGAAACAGAGAGAGAAACAGAGCCAAGGACACAGCACCATGGAATGTTCTATTACCTGTGTGTGTGTGTGTGTGTGTGTGTGTGTGTGTGTGTGTGTGTGTGTGTGTGTGTGTGCGTGCGTGCATGCGTGTGTGTGTCCATGCGTGCATGTGTGTGTGTCTGTGCGTGCGTGTGTGTGTCCGTGCGTGTGTGTGTGTCCGTGCGTGCGTGTGTGTGTCCATGCGTGCATGTGTGTGTGTCCATGCGTGCATGTGTGTGTGTCCGTGCGTGTGTGTGTGTGTCCGTGCGTGTGTGTGTCCGTGCATGCGTATCAGACAGAAATAAGTTACCAGTTAGTCTCAGATCTTTCTATGCTGCTTTTAGCTGTGAAACGCCATCTGTATGGCAGTATAACGCCGTCTGTATGCCAGTATAACGCCGTCTGTATGGCAGTATAACGCCGTCTGTATGGCAGTATAACGCCGTCTGTATGGCAGTATAACGCCGTCTGTATGGCAGTATAACGCCGTCTGTATGGCAGTATAACGTTGTCTGTATGGCAGTATAACGCCGTCTGTATGGCAGTATAACGCCGTCTGTATGGCAGTATAACGCCGTCTGTATGGCAGTATAACGCCGTCTGTATGGCAGTATAACGCCGTCTGTATGGCAGTATAACGCCGTCTGTATGGCAGTATAACGCCGTCTGTATGGCAGTGTAACGCCGTCTGTATGGCAGTATAACGCCGTCTGTATGGCAGTATAACGGCGTCTGTATGGCAGTATAATGCAGTCTGTATGGCAGTATAATGCCGTCTGTATGGCAGTATAACGCTGTCTGTATGGCAGTATAACGCCGTCTGTATGGCAGTATAACGCCGTCTGTATGGCAGTATAACGCCGTCTGTATGGCAGTATAACGCCATCTGTATGGCAGTATAACGCCGTCTGTATGGCAGTATAATGTTGTCTGTATGGCAGTATAACGCCGTCTGTATGGCAGTATAACGCCGTCTGTATGGCAGTATAACGCCGTCTGTATGGCAGTGTAACGCCGTCTGTATGGCAGTATAACGCCGTCTGTATGGCAGTATAACGCCGTCTGTATGACAGTATAACGCCGTCTGTATGGCAGTATAACGCCGTCTGTATGGCAGTGTAACGCCGTCTGTATGGCAGTATAACGCCGTCTGTATGGCAGTATAACGCAGTATAACGCCGTCTGTATGGCAGTATAACGGCGTCTGTAAGGCAGTATAACGTCGTCTGTATGGCAGTATAACGCCGTCTGTATGGCAGTATAACGCCGTCTGTATGGCAGTATAACGCCGTCTGTATGGCAGTATAACGCCGTCTGTATGGTAGTATAACGGCGTCTGTAAGGCAGTATAACGTCGTCTGTATGGCAGTATAACGCCGTCTGTATGGCAGTGTAACGCCGTCTGTATGCCAGTATAACGCTGTCTGTATGGCAGTATAACGGCGTCTGTATGGCAGTATAACGCTGTCTGTATGGCAGTATAACGCCGTCGGTATGGCAGTATAACGGCGTCTGTAAGGCAGTGTAACGCCATCTGTATGGCAGTATAACGCCGTCTGTATGGTAGTATAACGACGTCTGTATGGCAGTATAACGCCGTCTGTATGGCAGTATAACGCCGTCTGTATGGCAGTATAACGGCGTCTGTAAGGCAGTATAACGTCGTCTGTATGACAGTATAACGCTGTCTGTATGGCAGTGTAACGCCGTCTGTATGCCAGTATAACGCTGTCTGTATGGCAGTATAATGCCGTCTGTATGGCAGTGTAACGCTGTCTGTATGCCAGTATAACGCTGTCTGTATGGCAGTATAACGCTGTCTGTATGGCAGTATAACGCCGTCTGTATGGCAGTATAACGCCGTCTGTATGGCAGTATAACGCCGTCTGTATGGCAGTATAACGCCGTCTGTATGGCAGTATAACGCCGTCTGTATGGCAGTATAACGCCGTCTGTATGGCAGTATAACGCCGTCTGTATGGCAGTATAACACCGTCTGTTTGGCAGTATAACACCGTCTGTATGGCAGTATAACGCCGTCTGTATGGCAGTATAACGCCGTCTGTATGGCAGTATAACGCCGTCTGTATGGCAGTATAACGCCGTCTGTATGGCAGTATAACGCCGTCTGTATGGCAGTATAACACCGTCTGTATGGCAGTATAACACCGTCTGTATGGCAGTATAACCATGTGTACGTCCCAAATGTCGCTCTGGATAAGAGCTTCTGCTAAATGACTAAAATGTAAATGTAAAAATGAGACTCTGTGGGGGTTCCAACACCATCAGCCTGTCCCAGAGCAGTTGTTAGTTACCAGGTCTCTTCCCCTGAAAGGAATCAGTGGCAACAACCACCGCCATTTAGACAACTTAGCCTCGGGCCCCTTGTCCACCAGCACCTTCCAGTTTTTCTCCTGAAACTCTGAGGTCTCCAAGAACACCCCTAGGAACATCATCCTTACCCTGCCCCACTGTAGCCTCCCAGGAAGGCTAGGGCATCCTTCTCCGGCCCATCTCCCCATAATATCCAATCTGGTCTCAGAAATTGTTCTGTATTATTTCTATGTTACATTTCGTATGGTATGTATTCATTTGTGGATTGTCCATCACCCATTTTCGTATGACATGTTACGAATTACAATTCGTATTATATGTTAGGAATGTGCAAAACGTATAATATGTTACGAATTTGCAAAACGTACAATATGTTACGAATTTGCAAAACGTACAATATGTAAAGAATTTGCAAAACGTACAATATGTTATGAATTTGCGAAACGTACAATATGTTAAGAATTTGCAAAACGTATGATATGTTACGAATTCTAGCTAGGTGGCTAGGTGACTAACGTTAGCTAGCTGGCTAACCTTAGCCGGTTTATGGGTTTGGGTAAGGGATTAAGGTTGGGTTTATGTTTAGTAGTTAGGTTACAGGGGTTAAGGTTAGGATTAGAGGAAGGGTTATCTAAAAGGGTTAAGGTTAGGGTTAGGGAAAGACTTAGCTAACATGCTAAGTAGTTTAAAAGTAGCTAAAAAGTACTAAGTAGTGGAAAAGTAGCTAATTAGCTGCAGCATTAACCAATCCTGAGAAGGACAGTGATAGGATAGGATAGGATAGGATAGGAGAGGAGAGGAGAGGAGAGGAGAGGAGAGGAGAGGAGAGGAAGAGGAGAGGAAGAGGAGAGGAGAGGGGGGGAGAGGAGAGGAGAGGAGAGGAGAGGAGAGGAGAGGAGAGGAGAGGAGAGGAGAGGAGAGGAGAGGAGAGGAGAGGAGAGGAGAGGAGAGGAGAGGAGAGGAGAGGAGAGGAGAGGAGAGGAGAGGAGAGGAGAGGAGAGGAGAGGAGAGGAGAGGAGAGGAGAGGAGAGGAGAGGAGAGGAGAGGAGAGGAGAGGAGAGGAGAGGAGGGTGGTTGCCACACTGTCCTTTTCTTGGACGAAAGAAACAGAGAGAGAATTTGTATTTGAGAGAGAAACAGAGAGAGAAACGGAAAGAGAAACAGAGAGAGAAACAGAGCCAAGGACACAGCACCATGGAATGTTCTATTACCTGTGTGTGTGTGTGTGTGTGTGCGTGCGTGCATGTGTCTGTGCGTGCGTGCGTGTCTGTGTGTGCGTGCGTGCGTGTGTGTGTGTCCGTAAGTGCGCGTGTGTGTGTCCGTGCGTGTGTGTGTGTGTCCGTGCGTGTGTGTGTCCGTGCATGCGTATCAGACAGAAATAAGTTACCAGTTAGTCTCAGATCTTTCTATGCTGCTTTTAGCTGTGAAACACCGTCTGTATGGCAGTATAACGCAGTCTGTATGGCAGTATAACGCCGTATGTATGGCAGTATAACGCCGTCTGTGTGGCAGTATAACGCCGTCTGTATGGCAGTATAACGCCGTCTGTATGGCAGTATAACGCCGTCTGTATGGCAGTATAACGGTGTCTGTAAGGCAGTATAATGCCGTCTGTATGGCAGTATAACGCCGTCTGTATGGCAGTATAACGCAGTCTGTATGACAGTATAACGGTGTCTGTAAGGCAGTATAACGCCGTCTGTATGGCAGTATAACGCCGTCTGTATGGCAGTATAACGCTGTCTGTATGGCAGTATAACGCCGTCTGTATGGCAGTATAACGCCGTCTGTATGGCAGTATAACGCCGTCTGTATGGCAGTGTAACGCCGTCTGTATGGCAGTGTAATGCCGTCTGTATGGCAGTATAACGCCGTCTGTATGGCAGTATAACGCCGTCTGTATGGCAGTATAACGCCATCTGTATGGCAGTATAACGCTGTCTGTCTGGCAGTATAACGCCGTCTGTATGGCAGTATAACGCCGTCTGTATGGCAGTATAACGCCGTCTGTATGGCAGTATAACGCCGTCTGTATGGCAGTATAACACCGTCTGTATGGCAGTATAACGCCGTCTGTATGGCAGTATAACGCCGTTTGTATGGCAGTATAACGCCGTCTGTATGGCAGTATAACGCCGTCTGTATGGCAGTATAACGCCGTCTGTATGGCAGTATAACGCGGTCTGTATGGCAGTATAACGCCGTCTGTATGGCAGTGTAATGCCGTCTGTATGGCAGTATAACGCCGTCTGTATGGCAGTATAACAACGTCTGTATGGCAGTATAACGCCGTCTGTATGGCAGTATAACGCCGTCTGTATGGCAGTATAACGCCGTCTGTATGGCAGTATAACGCCGTCTGTATGGCAGTATAACGCCGTCTGTATGGCAGTATAATGCCGTCTGTATGGCAGTATAACGCCGTCTGTATGGCAGTATAAAGCCGTCTGTATGGCAGTATAACACCGTCTGTATGGCAGTATAACGGCGTCTGTATGGCAGTATAACACCGTCTGTATGGCAGTATAACACTGTCTGTTTGGCAGTATAACGCCGTCTGTATGGCAGTATAACGCCGTCTGTATGGCAGTATAACACCGTCTGTATGGCAGTATAACGCTGTCTGTATGGCAGTATAACGCCGTCTGTATGGCAGTATAACACCGTCTGTATGGCAGTATAACGCCGTCTGTATGGCAGTATAACGCCGTCTGTATGGCAGTATAACGCCGTCTGTATGGCAGTATAACGCCGTCTGTATGGCAGTATAACGCGGTCTGTATGGCAGTATAACGCAGTCTGTATGGCAGTATAACGGCGTCTGTATGGCAGTATAACACCGTCTGTATGGCAGTATAACGCTGTCTGTTTGGCAGTATAACGCCGTCTGTATGGCAGTATAACGCCGTCTGTATGGCAGTATAACACCGTCTGTATGGCAGTATAACGCTGTCTGTATGGCAGTATAACGCCGTCTGTATGGCAGTATAACGCCGTCTGTATGGCAGTATAACGCCGTCTGTATGGCAGTATAACGCCTTCTGTATGGCAGTATAACGCTGTCTGTATGGCAGTATAACGGCGTCTGTATGGCAGTATAACACCGTCTGTATGGCAGTATAACGCTGTCTGTATGGCAGTATAACACCGTCTGTATGGCAGTATAACGCCGCCTGTATGGCAGTATAACGCCGTCTGTATGGCAGTATAACGCTGTCTGTATGGCAGTATAACCATGTGTCCGTCCCAAATGGCACCCTGTTCCCCATACTGTATAATGCACTACTTTAGACCAGAGCCCTATGAACCACGGTAAAGTAGTGAACTGTAAAATAAAAAATTTAAATGTGGGTTGCAGCCCATGACATATCTGCTATGGTTTAGAACTATGGGACTATAATGAATGGAATGGATATTCTGTCTCTAAGGTCAAATTAAACAACTAGGTTATATTCTGTTGAGTAACTAAACACCATTTCAGGAGGGGAGGTTATTTCTATGAATGGTGCGTAGCAACTCAGGCCCATGCACTCAGATGGGTTTTATTTCATTTATGACCTACAACATTTGACCCTCATTAACACGGAAAAGGCAATACGGACACTAGTGCTGAGCGATTAGTGCTTTTTGAGGTCAGTTCGGTTTCGATTTGATTATTAAAAAATAATCATGGTTCTCGATTTCGGTTTTTATTTTGATGACTATTTTTTAATTCCTTAAAGTCATCATCTCATCTCCGCTCAGGAAGCAGCAGCCAGACAGCGCCATCCCCTGTCCTGTCTCTAGTCATCCTATTTAGCTAGCCTGCCTGAGTACGCTGCAGAGCTGCAGAGCAGTCCGACTAAATCACTTTACTCCATTGTAGTTTCTGTTGCTGAACAAAGGTGGAATATTTGCTTAATGAAAACTACAACTCCCTTCATCCCAATGTCCCACATAGTTCTTGACTTGATTTCTCTCTACAGAAACGGCATGTTGGGCTCACAAAAAAATAAGAACTAAATGGAATTCAAGTAACTGAACTGACATCAGTCAATTAGTTGTTTAATAACCCCACCCCCCCAAAAAAAAAAAAAAAAAAAAATCAGAATTGGTTAAAATTAGGTTAGGTTAAGGTTAAGGTTAAGGTTAAGGTTAAGGTTAAAGTTAAGGTTAAGGTTAGAGTTAGGGTTAGGGTTAGGGTCAACGTTAAGGGTTTGGTTAAGGTTAGGGTTAAGGTTAAGGTTAAGGTTAGAGTTAGGGTTAGGGTTAGGGTTAGGGTTAACGTTAAGGGTTTGGTTAAGGTTAGGGTTAAGGTTAAGGTTAGGGTTAGGGTTAGGGTTAGGGTTAGGGTTAGGGTTAGGGTTAACGTTAAGGGTTTGGTTAAGGTTAGGGTTAAAGTAAGGTTCCGTTTTAGATTTTGGCTAGTCGTTTTGCAGGTCAGCAGTGTCCTTACCATCACTCCCCATTAACACAGACACAGATATTTCTGGGGGATGTATTTGGTCGTAAGACCTCAAGAGGAATGAGAAAGTGAGGTGAACCAGATCATCCTATGATTCTCCTTGAAGAAACCTTTTAAAAATAACTAATGGTATCTGGGGACCACCTCCTCTGATCCCCTCCTCCCCTCCTCCCCTCCTCCTCTCCTCTCCTCTCCTCCCTCTCCTCTCCTCTCCTCTCACTCTGCTCTCTCTCTCTCTCTCTCTCTCTCCTCTCTCTCTCTCTCTCTCCCTCTCTCTCTCTCTCTCTCTCTCTCTCTCCCTCTCTCTCTCTCTCTCTCTCTCTCTCTCTCTCTCTCTCTCTCTCTCTCTCTCTCTCTCTCTCTCTCTCTCTCTCATACACAGACCCCCCAAAGAGACTCAGAGGGCCATAGCATCCATCACACAGTGCTCAAAATAATCAGCTGAAAAGGAAGAGTAACACTTGATATTAAAAGAGTAGTTCACTATTTTACAACGTAATGTTAAGATGGTACCTCAACCTGAAAAATAGTCTATCGGCCAGTTTTCTTTAAACAGCCATTACAAACTTCAGCAAACTTTGGCCACCGCTAGCTAAACATCTTTGGAAGTGAAGGGGGCATGTGATGACTGTAAGTCATGTGATCATATTTTTAAAAAGAATGTCCAAGTTACCTGAAAACAACTCCATATTTGGTTTTTATGTTACTTAAAAAAGGAACATTCCCCCATTACTTCCATTTTAAACTGCCAATTCACGTTTAAGTAACAGCAAACCAAATATGAAGTTGATTTCAGGTGATTTGAACATTATTTTCTTAAACACGCTCACATTCTCCATCACTTCCATTTTTTTTTTGCTAGCGGTGGCTAAAGTTAGCTTTATAAATAATGTACCTATTAACCAGCTATAAAGGAGATATTGTCAACTCATCAGATTATTTACAAGGTTAATGGTTGATTAATAGTTTGACTCACCATTTACATACTCATAAATATATTTATATGTCATGAATGGTATCTTTATACATTTTTAATGATTGCATTTATAACCGTGAGTACACGCACTCACTAATACCTCAGTTGATGACTAATGTAGATCTGTATAAACCATTTACTAATTATTAATAAACTGTTTTGCAGCCCCTAATCTAAAATGTGCACTATATATATACACTTTATAAACGTTTAGAAATGACTTGTTAGTCCCCAAAGCTGGTCACATTAGTAGACAGTGCCTGATGCTCCACCAATAGCTAAACATAAGGGGGGTGAATACTGTATAATTATGGTTCTGACATGACATGACTTCCGGGCCAATGTTCCGTCAGAATCCTTAGATGCGGTCAAAGCTAACTTAGCTGCCCTGTTGGGCAGCAGTAATAATATAATATAATATGCCATTTAGCAGACGCTTTTATCCAAAGCGACTTACAGTCATGTGTGCATACATTTTTATGTATGGGTGGTCCCGGGGATCGAACCCACTACCCTGGCGTCACAAGTGCCATGCTCTACCAGCTACAGAGGACCAGTGAGGGTGGTTGGAGCAGCAGTGAGGGTGGTTGGAGCAGCAGTGAGGTTGGTTGGAGCAGCAGTGAGGGTGGTTGGAAGAGCAGTGAGGGTGGTTGGAGCAGCAGTGAGGATGGTTGGAGAAACAGTGAGGGTGGTTGGAAGAGCAGTGAGGGTGGTTGGAGCGGCAGTGAGGGTGGTTGGAGAAGCAGTGAGGGTGGTTGGAGCAGCAGTGAGGGTGGTTGGAGCAGCAGTGAGGATGGTTGGAGCAGCAGTGAGGGTGGTTGGAGCAGCAGTGAGGGTGGTTGGAGCAGCAGTGAGGGTGGTTGGAGCAGCAGTGAGGGTGGTTGGAAGAGCAGTGAGGGTGGTTGGAAGAGCAGTGAGGGTGGTTGGAGCAGCAGTGAGGGTGGTTGGAAGAGCAGTGAGGGTGGTTGGAAGAGCAGTGAGGGTGGTTGGAGCGGCAGTGAGGGTGGTTGGAGCAGCAGTGAGGGTGGTTGGAGCAGCAGTGAGGGTGGTTGGAGCAGCAGTGAGGATGGTTGGAGCAGCAGTGAGGGTGGTTGGAGCAGCAGTGAGGGTGGTTGGAAGAGCAGTGAGGCTGGTTGGAGCGGCAGTGAGGGTGGTTGGAAGAGCAGTGAGGGTGGTTGGAGAAGCAGTGAGGGTGGTTGGAAGAGCAGTGAGGGTGGTTGGAGAAGCAGTGAGGGTGGTTGGAAGAGCAGTGAGGGTGGTTGGAGTGGCAGTGAGGGTGGTTGGAGCAGCAGTGAGGTTGGTTGGAGCGGCAGTGAGGTTGGTTGGAGCAGCAGTGAGGGTGGTTGGAGCGGCAGTGAGGGTGGTTGGAGCAGCAGTGAGGGTGGTTGGAGAACCAGTGAGGGTGGTTGGAGCAGCAGTGAGGGTGGTTGGAGCAGCAGTGAGGGTGGTTGGAGCGGCAGTGAGGGTGGTTGGAGCAGCAGTGAGGGTGGTTGGAGCGGCAGTGAGGGTGGTTGGAAGAGCAGTGAGGGTGGTTGGAGCAGCAGTGAGGGTGGTTGGAGCAGCAGTGAGGGTGGTTGGAGCAGCAGTGAGGTTGGTTGGAGCAGCAGTGAGGGTGGTTGGAAGAGCAGTGAGGGTGGTTGGAGCAGCAGTGAGGGTGGTTGGAAGAGCAGTGAGGGTGGTTGGAGCAGCAGTGAGGGTGGTTGGAGCAGCAGTCTGCAGACCAGCGACCAACAATAGAACATACACACTCGGCACTACATTAGCAGATGACGGTGTTGTTGCTTTTTAATGACCTTTCATTTCTATTTCTCTTTTCCGGTTCGTACTTCATTAAATGAAAACTTTAATTGGAGGTTGTGTGTAAAAGCAGTGTCTCAAATGTCATATGTCAGATTTATCATGTGGGAAAAAATTAAATAAATGCAAACTGGAGTTAAAGCAAGAGAGGTGCTCTCAACTCAAATATAGACCTGACAATTAAGGCCAAGACCCAGGCTGCGATTATATCCAAGGCCAGTTGTAGCACAGTGCACCACAAGAGACATTTTAAGGTAATGTGGGCTTGAGCAGACATGCGCAGCAATCTCTGCGAACGTGAAAATGTCTTGAAAAGCTGCTGTACAGTTACTCCATTAGGAGGACCGAGGTAGCTCTGTTGTAGACGGTGTTAGCCCACTGAGCTGAAGCCTACAGCTCTGTTGTAGACGGTGTTAGCCCACTGAGCTGAAGCCTACAGCTCTGTTGTAGACGGTGTTAGCCCACTGAGCTGAAGCCTACAGCTCTGTTGTAGACGGTGTTAGCCCACTGAGCTGAAGCCTACAGCTCTGTTGTAGACGGTGTTAGCCCACTGAGCTGAAGCCTACAGCTCTGTTGTAGACGGTGTTAGCCCACTGAGCTGAAGCCTACAGACTCATTGTCAGCCGGCTACTTTCTCCACTTCATAATTAAAAAGGCTTCTTTTAATTAAAAATGCTTTAAATCAAGTGTTATTTGTCACATGCTTCATAAACAACAGGTGCAGACTAACAATGAAATGTTTGCTGACGGGCCCTTCCCAACAATACAGAGAGAAAGAAAATAAAGAAATAATCGAAAAGTAAAACACGTCATAATAAAGTAACAATAAATACACAATGAGTAACGATTACATGGCTATATACACGGGGTACCAGTACCGAGTCCATGTGCAGGGGTACAGGGTAATAACTTGGCTATATACAGGGGGTACCAGTACCGAGTCAATGTGCAGGGGTACCAGGTAATTGCGGTAGATACACTACATGGCCAAAAGTATGTGTACCCCTTCAAATTAGTGGATTACGCTATTTCAGCCACACCTGTCGCTGACACAGCCATTCAATCTCCACAGACAAACATTGGCAGTAGAATGGCCTTACTGAAGAGCGCAGTGACTTTCAATGTGGCACCGTCATAGGATGCCACCTTTCCAACAAGTCAGTTCGTCAAATTTCTGCCCTGCTAGAGCTGCCCCGGTCAACTGTAAGTGCTATTATTGTGAAGTGGAAACGTCTAGGAGCAACAACAGCTCAGCCGCGAAGTGGTAGGCCACACAAGCTCACAGAATGGGACCGCCAAGTGCTGAAGCACGTAGCGCGTAAAAATAATCTGTCCTCGGTTGCAACACTCACTACCGAGTTCCAAACTGCCTCTGGAAGCAACATCAGCACAAGAACTGTTCGTTGGGAGCTTCATGAAATGGGTTTCCATGGCCGAGCAGCCGCACACAAGCCTAAGATCACCATGCGCAATGCCAAGCGTCGGCTGGAGTGGTGTAAAGCTCGCCGCCATTGGACTCTGGAGCAGTGGAAAGGCGTTCTCTGGAGTGATGAATCATGCTTCACCATCTGGCAGTACGACGGACGAATCTGGGTTTGGCGGATGCCAGGAGAACACTACCTGTCCAAATGCATAGTGCCAACTGTAACGTTTGGTGGAGGAGGAATAATGGTCTGGGGCTGTTTTTCATGGTTCGGACTAGGCCCCTTAGTTCCATTGAAGGGAAAATCTTAACGCTACAGTATACAATGACATTGTAGATGATTCTGTGCTTCCAACTTTGAGGCAACAGTTTGGGGAAGGCCCTTTCCTGTTTCAGCATGACAATGCCCCCGTGCACAAAGCGAGGCCTGCACAGAGCCCTGACCTCAACCCCATCGAACACCTTTGGGATGAATTGGAACGCCGACTGCGAGCCAGGCCTAATCGCCCAACATCACTAATGATCTTGTCGCTGAATGGAAGAAAGTCCCTGCATCTAGTGGAAAGCCTTTCCAGAAGAGTGGAGGCTGTTATAGCAGCAAAGGGGGGACCAACTCCATGTTAATGCCCATGATTTTGGAATGAGATGTTCGACAATAATCTTTTGGCCATGTAGTGTATTTACATACACTGAGTATACAAAACATTAAGAACACCTGCTCTTTCCATGACATAGACTGACCAGGTAAATCCAGGTGAAAGCTATGATCCCTTGTTGATGTCACTTGTTAAATCCACATCAATCAGTGTAGATGAAGGGGAGGAGACGGGTTAAAGAAGGATTTTTAAGCCTCGAGACAATTGAGACAAGCCAATCTACTACACTTAGGCTTCTGAATGAAATATATGAAACTGATCAAACTAGATTTAATCTAATTTCACTGTGATTGGTTAGTCAACATGCAATAATACCTGTACACTGTGTTTAGATTGAACAGAGTCGGGTTAACTGAGCCTTTCCCAGTGACTGTGATGTCATCCTGTGAACTACTGATTATATAGTAAATGTTTCACAGTTAGCAGATTTTGGTCCTCTGTAGCTCAGCTGGTAGAGCACGGCGCTTGTAACGCCAGGCGTAGTGGGTTCGATCCCCGGGACCACCCATACACAAAAATGTATGCACGCACGACTGTAAGTCGCTTTGGATAAAAAGCGTCTGCTAAATGGCATATTATTTATTTATTATTATTTTATGTTACGGTGGTACTAAGCAATCTAAAAGTTGATGAAGATCTCTCTCCCCCTCATTGTGATATTTGTATTTTATTTTTTAAAGTGAATTTGGCTTCATTAAACTGTTATTCTGATGGATTTCAGAAGTCCTTGGTCTTAATTGTTTGATAGCCAACTTTCCCATATTATACTGGAGGCATATTTACACACCCAGTCTTATTGTACAGTCCCTTACTTTGGGTGAATGATACAGTATCTCTCAACTTTAAACAGCGAAATTCGAATACAAAATAATTTGTTTAGCTTCTTTCTTTTCGATGGCTGCATGAAAGAGCATAACATTGTGTGAATTGAGCAATGACATTTATTTACTTCATCTTTGTGGCTCCATCATAAAAATAGTAACATCCATGACAAGACAAAAAACTACAGGAAAGACAGTCGAAGCATCTGCCTACACCACGAACTGGCGGGACGGGTCAGGATGAACCAAGATGGGAGCAGTGGTGAAACGGTGTTTGGGGTCCCGGAACGCCCGGTCAGCAGCTGGGGACCATGTGAACAGAACCTTGGGAGAGGTGAGTGCAGACAGGGGGGAAGCCAGGGTGCTGTAATCCCAGATAAAGCGGCGATAAAAGTTGGCGAATCCCAGGAAAACGTTGCAGCTGTACTCTGGACGTAGGCTGGGGCCAATCCACCACCGCTCTCACCTTCCTGGGATCCATCTGTACACTCCCTGCAGCAATGATATAGCCCAGGAAGGGGATGGTGGAGTGATGGAATTCGCATTTCTCCGCTTTCACAAAAAGCTGGTTCTGCAGGAGGCGTTGGAGGACCTGTCGGACGTGGAGCACGTGTTCTTGGGCGGAGAGGGAGAAGACGAGGATGTCGTCGAGGTAGACGAAGGCGAACCGGTTCAACATGTCGTGGAGAACATCCTTAGCCAGGGTCTGGAACTCAGCTGGAGCATTGGCCAAATGGCATGACCAGATACTCATAGTGACTCGTAGTGACCACATTCATGTTTCTTATAAAAAGAACAAGTGATGCAGTGATGTCTCTCCTCAACTCTTAGCCAGGAGAGACTGGCATGCATATTATTTATATCAGCCCTCTGATTACAATGAAGAGCAAGAACAGCCGCTCTGTTCTGGGCCAGCTGCAGCTTAACTCGGTCTTTCCTTGCAGCACTCGACCACACGACTGGACAATAATCAAAGATATGACAAAACTAGAGCCTGCAGGACTTGCTTTTTGGAATATGGTGTCAAAAAAGCATATCTTTATTACGGGACAGACCTCTCCCCATCTTTCCAACCATTGAATCTATATGTTTTGACCATGACAGTTTATAATCTAAGGTCTAGAATTTACGGAATGATTTCTACCAAATACAATGCTCTTAGTTTTAGAGATGTTCAGGACCAGTTTATTACTGGCCACCCATTCTAAAACAGACTGCAACTCTTTGTTAAGGGTTTCAGTGACTTCATTAGCTGTGGTTGCTGATGCGTATATGGTTGAATCATCAGCATACATGGACACACATGCTTTGTTTAATGCCAGTGGCAGGTCATTGGTAACAATAGAAAAGAGTAGAGGGCCTAGAGAGCTGCCATGCGGTACACCACACTTTACATGTTTGACATTAGAGAAGCTTCCATTAAGAAAACCCTTTGAGTTATAATAGATAGATAGCTCTGAATTCACGATATGGCAGAGGTTGAAAAGCCATAACACATACGTTTTTTCAACAACAGGTTATGGTCAATAATATCAAAGGCATTGTCAAATAATTAGCAACATCAAATGTTTTTGTAATGAATAAGCCATCTGATTAAATGAAAGATGGGGTTGAATTTGTCTTTCTGCCCAAAATGTCATTTAACGTACTTCAAAGTGTTGTCATCATTCTTTCCATCATTGATCTTGGCTTCATAATACACCTTCTTCTTCTTGTTGAGTTTGGTCACATAATTTCTCAACTTGCAGTAAGTCAGCCAGTCAGATGTGCAGCCAGACTTATTAGCCACTCCTTTTGCCCCGTCTCTTTAAACCAGACAGTTTTTCAATTCCTCATCAATCCATGGAGCCTTAACAGTTCTAACAGTCTTAACAGGTGCATGTTTATCAATAATTTGAAGAAGCAATTTCATATATTCATCAAGTGCAGCGTCTGGATGGAACAGAATGGGTTACCTCTGTTAATATGGAACAGAATGGGTTACCTCTGTTAATATGGAACAGAATGGGTTACCTCTGTTAATATGGAACAGAATGGGTTACCTCTGTTAATATGGAACAGAATGGGTTACCTCCGTTAATATGGAACAGAATGGGTTACCTCCGTTAATATGGAACAGAATGGGTTACCTCTATTAATATGGAACAGAATGGGTTACCTCTGTTAATATGGAACAGAATGGGTTACCTCTGTTAATATGGAACAGAATGGGTTACCTCTGTTAATATGGAACATAATGTGTTACCTCTGTTAATATGGAACAGAATGGGTTACCTCTGTTAATATGGAACAGAATGGGTTACCTCTGTTAATATGGAACAGAATGGGTTACCTCTGTTAATATGGAACAGAATGGATTACCTCTGTTAATATGGAACAGAATGGGTTACCTCTGTTAATATGGAACAGAATGGGTTACCTCTGTTAATATGGAACAGAATGGGTTACCTCCGTTAATATGGAACAGAATGGGTTACCTCCGTTAATATGGAACAGAATGGGTTACCTCTATTAATATGGAACAGAATGGGTTACCTCTGTTAATATGGAACAGAATGGGTTACCTCTGTTAATATGGAACAGAATGGGTTACCTCTGTTAATATGGAACAGAATGGGTTACCTCTGTTAATATGGAACAGAATGGGTTACCTCTGTTAATATGGAACAGAATGGGTTACCTCTGTTAATATGGAACAGAATGGGTTACCTCTGTTAATATGGAACAGAATGGGTTACCTCTGTTAATATGGAACAGAATGGGTTACCTCTGTTAATATGGAACAGAATGGGTTACCTCCGTTAATATGGAACAGAATGGGTTACCTCTGTTAATATGGAACAGAATGGGTTACCTCTGTTAATATGGAACAGAATGGGTTACCTCTGTTAATATGGAACATAATGTGTTACCTCTGTTAATATGGAACAGAATGGGTTACCTCTGTTAATATGGAACAGAATGGGTTACCTCTGTTAATATGGAACAGAATCGGTTACCTCTGTTAATATGGAACAGAATGGATTACCTCTGTTAATATGGAACAGAATGGGTTACCTCTGTTAATATGGAACAGAATGGGTTACCTCTGTTAATATGGAACAGAATGGGTTACCCCTGTTAATGTGGTCCTCTGTAGCTCAGCTGGTAGAGCACGGCACTTGTAACGCCAAGGTAGTGGGTTCGATCCCCGGGACCACCCATACACAAAAAAATGATATGCACGCATGACTGTAAGTCGCTTTGGATAAAAGCGTCTGCTAAATGGCATATTATTATTATTAATATATGGAACAGAATGGGTTACCTCTGTTAATATGGAACAGAATGGGTTACCTCTTATTATGGAACATCCCTCCCTCCCTCCCTCCCTCCCTCCCTCCCTCCCTCCCTCCCTCTCAAACCCCTCCTCTCTCCCTCTCTTTTGAACAGTTTCCGACAGTTCTAGAAGGCCACTGGTTGGATTCCTTCTAAATGAAGCCTGTAGAGTAGAGATTCAATAAGCTTGTAATCCCATGATCCAAACCATACTGTTCTCTGTTCTGTGGCATATACAGTTGAAGTCAGAAGTTTACATACACCTTAGCCAAGTACATTTAAACTCAGTTTTTCACAATTCCTGACATTTAATCGTAGTAAACATTCCCTGTCTTAGGTCAGTTAGGATCACCACTTTATTTTAAGAAAGTGAAATGTCAGAATAATATTAGAGAGAATGATTTCTTTCAGCTTTTATTTATTTCATCACATTTCCAGTGGGTCAGAAGTGTACATACACTCAATTAGTATTTGTAGCATTACCTTTAAATTGTTTAACTTGGGTCAAATGTTTCGGGTAGCCTTCCACAAGCTTCCCACAATAAGTTGGGTGAATTCTGGCCCATTCCTCCTGACAGAGCTGGTGTAACTGAGTCAGGTTTGTAGGCCTCCTTGCCCACAAATTTTCTATAGGATTGAGGTCAGGGCTTTGTGATGGCCACTCCAATACTTTGACTTTGTTGTCCTTAAGTCATTTTGCCACAACTTTGGAAGTATGCTTGGGGTCATTGTCCATTTGGAAGACCCATTTGCGACCAAGCTTTAACTTCCTGACTGATGTCTTGAGATGTTGCTTCAATATATCCACATAATTTTCCTTCCTCATGATGCCATCTATTTGTCAGGGATGCTGAAGGTGGGTGTGGTGCAGGAATCAAGCGCAGGACGCAGAAGCTAAGTCCAAAAGACTTTAGTGAATTATTCACGTAGTAAACGAGCACAATAAGCCCGGAGGCGAAATAAAGGCGCACACAGGCGTCAAACAAAAGGCGCACTAACATGTGCGAAAACCTCTCCAAACAACGGAGGGAAGTACGTAGCTCAGAACACCAAAACAGAAGAGCAATCACACACAACACCAAACACACACAACGAGAACTAAATAGGACACTAACGAGGACTAACTAGACACAGGTGTACAACATCAAGACAAAACCAAACGAACATGAAACATAGATCGGTGGCAGCTAGTACTCCGGGGACGACGACCGCCGAAACCTGCCCGAACAAGGAGGACGAGCAGCCTCGGCCGAAACCATGACAGTACCCCCCCCTTGACGCGCGGCTCCAGCCGTGCGCCGACCCCGGCCTCGGGGACGACCAGGAGGACGCGGAGCAGGGCGCGCGGGATGGTCCCGGTGGAACTCCGACAGGAGAGATGGGTCTAGGATGTCCCTCCGCGGCACCCAGCACCGCTCCTCCGGGCCGTACCCCTCCCACTCCACGAGATACTGGAGACCCCCCATCCGGCGTCTTGAGTCCAAGATGGACCGAACGGTGTACGCCGGAGCCCCCTCGATGTCCAGTGGGGGCGGAGGAGTCTCTCCTATCTCACCTTCCTGGAGTGGACCAGCTACCACCGGCCTGAGAAGAGACACATGGAACGAGGGGTTAATATTCTTATATTCAACAGGCAGATGTAACCTATAACACACCTCGTTCAATCTTCTCAGGACTTTAAAAGGCCCCATAAACCGCCGACCCAGCTTCCGGCAGGGCAGGCGGAGGGGTAGGTTTCTGGTAGAGAGCCAGACTGGATCTCCGGGTGCGTACACCGGCCCCTCACTGCGGTGGAGATCGGCGCTCGCCTTGTGACGACGGATGGCCCGCTGCAGGTGGACGTGTGCAGCGTTCCACGTCTCCTCCGAGCACCTCATCCAATCATCCACCGCAGGGGCCTCGATCTGGCTCTGCTGCCAAGGTGCCAGAACCGGCTGGTAACCTAACACACATTGGAAGGGGGTTAGGTTGGTAGAGGAGTGGCGGAGAGAGTTCTGGGCCATCTCGGCCCAGGGAATGTACCGAGCCCACTCCTCAGGCCGGTCCTGGCAATACGACCTCAGAAACCTACCCACATCCTGGTTGACTCGTTTTACCTGCCCGTTACTCTCCGGGTGGTACCCTGAGGTAAGGCTCACCGAGACCCCCAAACGCTCCATGAACGCTCTCCATACTCGGGAGGTAAACTGGGGGCCTCGATCAGACACTATATCCTCGGGTACCCCGTAATGCCGGAAGACGTGGGTAAATAGGGCCTCTGCGGTTTATAGGGCAGTAGGAAGACCCGACATAGGGAGAAGACGACAGGCCTTAGAGAACCGGTCCACAACAACCAGGATGGTGGTATTCCCCTGAGAGAGGGGAAGGTCTGTCACAAAATCCACAGAGAGGTGGGACCATGGTCGTTGTGGAACGGGCAGGGGTTGTAACTTACTCCTGGGCAGGTGTCTGGGCGCCTTACACTGGGCGCACACCGAGCAGGAGGAGACATAAACACTCACATCCCTGGCTAACGTGGGCCACCAGTATTTAGTGCTAAGACAATGCACTGTCCGGCCAATACCCGGATGTCCAGAGGAGGGTGACGTGTGAGCCCAGTAAATGAGTCGATCCCGAATCTCGAGCGGAACGTACTTCCGACCCTCAGGACATTGTGGAGGGCTGGGGTCGGTACGCAACGCTCGCTCGATTTCGGCATCGACCTCCCACACCACCGGTGCCACAAGACAAGACTCCGGTAGTATGGGAGTAGGCTCAACGGACCTCTCCTCCGTGTCATACCGCTGGGACAGCGCATCTGCCTTACCATTCTGGGACCCAGGGATGTACGTGATTTTAAATACGAACCTGGTGAGAAACATACTCCATCGAGCCTGGCGAGGGTTCAGTCTCCTCGCTGCCCGGATGTACTCCAGGTTCCGATGGTTAGTCAAAATGAGGAAAGGGTGTTGAGCCCCCTCAAGCCAATGCCTCCACACCTTAAGGGCCTGAACTACATCTAACAGCTCCCTGTCCCCGACGTCATAATTACGCTCCGCCGGGCTGAGCTTTTTAGAGTAAAAAGCACAGGGGGCGGAGTTTAGGTGGCGTGCCGGACCGTTGAGAGAGAACGGCCCCTATACCGGCCTCAGACGCGTCCACCTCGACCTGAAAGGGTAATGCGGGGTCCGGATGCGCCAGCACCGGAGCCGACGTAAACAGGTCCTTCAGTCTCCTAAAGGCCCTGTCCGCATCAGCTGACCACTGCAGGCGCACCGGACCCCCTTTCAAAAGGGACGTGATGGGAGCTGCCACCTGTCCAAAACCCCGGATAAACATCCGGTAGTAATTCGCAAAGCCCAAGAACTGCTGCACCTCTTTGACAGTGGTTGGGGTTTGCCAATTACGCACAGCGGACACACGATCCACCTCCATTCTCACCCCTGACGCGGACAACCGATAACCCAAAAAGGAGACCGACTCCTGGAAAAACAGACATTTCTCTGCCTTGACATATAGGTCGTGCTCCAACAGCCTCCTCAATACACAACGCACCAGGGCTATATGCTCGGCTCGGGTAGACGAGTACACTAGAATGTCATCAATGTACACGACCACCCCTTGCCCCTGCATATCCCGGAAAATGTCATCTACGAAGGATTGGAAGACTGATGGAGCATTCATCAACCCATATGGCATGACGAGATACTCGAAATGACCTGACGTGGTACTAAACGCTGTTTTCCATTCGTCGTCCTCCCTAATGCGCACCAAGTTATACGCGCTCCTGAGATCCAGTTTTGTGAAAAACCGCGCTCCATGCAATGACTCCGTCATGGTCGCAATCAGAGGGAGTGGATAACTGTATTTCACAGTAATCTGATTGAGACCACGGTAATCGATGCACGGGCGCAACCCTCCATCTTTTTTCTTCACAAAAAAGAAGCTCGAGGAGGCGGGAGAAGTGGAGGGCCGTATGTATGATTCGGCTATGTAAGTTTCCATAGCTTTTCTCTCCTCTTGAGACAAAGGATACACGTGGCTCCGTGGGAGCGCTGCTCCTGCCTGGAGATCAATCGCACAATCCCCCTGTCTATGAGGAGGCAACTGCGTCGCCCTAGCTTTACTAAACACGAGAGCTAAATCCCCATATTCAGGCGGAATGTGCAGTGCGGGCACTTGGTTTGGACTTTCCACCAAAGTCGCCCCTACGGAAACACCCAGACATCGCCCCTCACACTGAGCAGATCACCCATTGAGAGCCCTCTGTTGCCTAGAAATAGCAGTGTTATGGGTGCTTAACCAGGGAATTCCCAGCACCACCGGGTACGCAGGAGAGTCGATCAGATACAACTGTATAGTCTCTTCATGACCCCCCTGCGCACACATCCTAAGTGGCGCTATGACTTCCCTAATCAACCCCGACCCCAACGGGCGGCTATCTAAAGCATGAACGGGAAAAGGTTTGTCAACAGGTAGGAGAGGGATCCCTAAATCTAAACAAAACTTCCGATCAACAAAATTCCCAGCTGCGCCTGAATCTACTAGCGCCTTATGCTGGGAATGAGGTGCAACATGTGGAAAACAAACAGGTATACAAAAGTGCGCAACAGAGAGCTCTGGGTAAGTGGGGCATCTACTCACCTGGGAGGGCTCCCCAGTGCGTGGCCTGTTGTCTCCTCCCTCGGGGAACCCTCCCCAGCACCTGGCCGCAGTGTGCCCTCCACGACCACACTTGGTGCAGGGGACAGGCCCCCTCGGGCTCCTCCTACTCCTTTCTCTAGCGCCAGCACCCCCGAGCTCCATAGGGCTCGGCTCGGAGGTGCCGGAGGGTGGAATGGACGGACCCCACTCGGGACGTCCACGGGTGGCCAGCAGGGTGTCCAGACGGATGGACATATCGACCAACTGGTCGAAGGTGAAATTGGTATCCCTGCAGGCCAACTCACGTTGAACGTCCTCCTGTAGGCTACATCAAAAATGGTCGATGAGGGCCCGTTCATTCCACCCTGCGTCTGCCGCTAGAGTCCGGAACTCCAGCGCGAACGCCTGTGCGCTCCTCCTCCCCTGTCTCAGGTGGACTAGACGCTCCCCCGCCGCTTTGCCCTCAGGTGGATGGTCGAACACGGCCTTGAAGCGACGGGAGAACTCGGCGTAGGAGATGGTGGTGGCGTCCATCCTCCTCCACTCGGCGTTGGCCCATTCCAACGCCTTGCCCGTGAGACAGGAGATGAGATGTCCCGAGGGCACCGGGAGTACAGTGGCCAGGTAGAGCTCCACCTGCAGGAGGAACCCCTGACACCCGGCAGCTGTTCCGTCATACGCCCTCGGGAGCGAGAGCCGAATCCCACTGGGTTCCGGACCTGGGACTGGTGGACCGGCCGATGGGGGTGGCAGGGTAGGTGGAGGTGTGGGTACCCCTCTGGACTCCCATCGGTGCAGGGTGTTGATGACATCCTGTAGAGCGGTCCCCAGTTGTCGTATCTGGTCATCCTGGCCGCGGACATGCTCCTCCAGCGACTCAGGCGTGACTGTTGCTCCTGCTGATTCCATTCATTAATGGTGTGTGATTCTGTCAGGGGTGCTGAAGGTGGGTGTGGTGCAGGAATCAAGCGCAGGACGCAGAAGCTAAGTCCAAAAGACTTTAGTGAATTATTCACGTAGTAAACGAGCACAATAAGCCCGGAGGCGAAATAAAGGCGCACACAGGCGTCAAACAAAAGGCGCACTAACATGTGCGAAAACCTCTCCAAACAACGGAGGGAAGTACGTAGCTCAGAACACCAAAACAGAAGAGCAATCACACACAACACCAAACACACACAACGAGAACTAAATAGGACACTAACGAGGACTAACTAGACACAGGTGTACAACATCAAGACAAAACCAAACGAACATGAAACATAGATCGGTGGCAGCTAGTACTCCGGGGACGATGACCGCCGAAACCTGCCCGAACAAGGAGGAGGAGCAGCCTCGGCCGAAACCGTGACACTATTTTGTGAAGTGCACCAGTCCCTCCTGCAGCAAAGCACCCCCACAACATGATGCTGCCACCCCCGTGCTTCACGGTTGGGATGGTGTTTTTCGGCTTGCAAGCAACCCCCTTTTTCCTCCAAACATAACGATGGTCATTATGGCCAAACAGTTATATTTTTGTTTCATCAGACCAGAGGAAATTTCTACAAAAGTACGATCTTTGTCCCCATGTGCAGTTGCAAACCGTAGTCTGGCTTTTTATGGCGGTTTTGGAGCAGTGGCTTCCTCCTTGCTGAGCGGCCTTTCAGGTTATGTCGATATAGGACTCGTTTTACTGTGGATATAGATACATTTGTACCTGTTTCCTCCAGCATCTTCACAAGGTCCTTTGCTGTTGTTCTGGGATTGATTTGCACTTTTCGCACCAAAGTACATTCATCTCTAGGAGACAGAACGCGTCTCCTTCTTGAGTGGTATGACGGCTGTGTGGTCCCATGGTGTTTATACTTGCATACTATTGTTTGTACAGATGAACGTGGTAACTTCAGGCGTTTGGAAATTGCTCCCAAGGATGAACCAGACTTGTGGAGGTCTACAATTAGAATTTTTTCTGAGGTCTTGGCTGATTTCTTTTGATTTTCCCATGATGTCAAGCAAAGAGGCACTGAGTTTGAAGGTAGGCCTTGAAATACATCCACAGGTACACCTCCAATCAACTCAAATGATGTCAATTAGCCTATCAGAAGCATCTAAAGCCATGACATCATTTTCTGGAATTTTCCAAGCTGTTTAAAGACACAATCAACTTAGTGAATGTAAACTTCTGACCCACTGGAATTGTGATACAGTGAATTATAAGTGAAATAATGTGTCTGTAAACAATTGTTGGAAATATTACTTGTGTCCTAACCGACTTGCCAAAAATATAGTTTGTTAACAAGAAATTTGTGGAGTGGTTGAAAAATGAGTTTTAATGACATACACCTAAGTGTATGTAAACTTCCGATTTCAACTGTATACTGAGCACTTGTTGGCTGCTTTTCCTTCACTCTGCAGTCCGACTCATCCCAAACCATCTGAATTTGGGGGATTGTGGAGGCCAGGTAATCTGATGCAGCACTCCATCACTCTCCTTCTTGGTAAAATTAAAAAAAACCTGGAGGTGTGTTCGGTCATTGTCCTGTTGAAAAACAAATGATAGTCCCACTAAGCCCAAACCAGATGGGATGGCGTATCGCTGCAGAATGCTGTGGTAGCCATTCTGGTCAAGTGTGCCTTGAATTCTAAATAAATCATAGACAGTGTCACCAGCAAAGCACCCCCACACCATAACACTTCCTCCTCCATGCTTTACGGTGGGAACCACACATGCAGAGATCATCCGTTCACCCACACCACATCTCACAAAGACACCCAAACCCAAAGACCAAAAACCTCCAATTTGGACTCCAGACAAAAGGACACATTTCCACTGGTCTAATGTCCATTGCTCGTGTTTCTTGGCCCAAGCAAGTCTCTTCTTTTTATTGGTGTCCTTTAGTAGTGGTTTCTTTGCAGCAATTCGACATGAAGGCCTGATTCACACAGTCTCCTCTGAACAGTTGATGTTGAGATGTATCTGTTACTTGAACTCTGTGAAGCATTTATTTGGACTGCAATTTCTGAGGCTGGTAACTCTAATGAACTTATCCTCTGCAGCAGAGGTAAGTCTGGGTCTTCCATTCCTGTGGCGGTCCTCATGAGAGCCAGTTTCAAGATAGCGCTTGATGGTGTTTGCGACTGCACTTGAAGAAACGTTCAAAGTTCTTGAAATGTTCCGTATTGACTGACCTTCATGTCTTAAAGTAATGATTATTTGAGCTGTTCTTGCCATAATATGGACTTGGTCTGTATACCACCCCTACCTTGTCACAACACAACTGACTGGCTCAAACGCATTAAGAAGGAATGAAATTCCACAAATAAATGTTTAAGAACGCACACCTGTTAATTGAAATGCATTCCAGGTGACTACCTCATGAAGATGGTTGAGAGAATGCCAAGAGTGTGCAAATCACTTTGTGCCCCTCTACCAGCTGTCCTCTGTCGGGGGCTTGGATGTTCCCTCCATGGCTGTGGATGTCCCTCCAGCTACCTCTCCCTGTCCTAGTCAATCAACTGCCTGGGCACAGCCTGGACTACCGCGGCCCCCCCCCTCCGCTGGGCCGTACTCTCTGGATCAGAGCTCTGTGAGAGGCCGGATCATTCCGGCGATTGTGATAGGGAGTTCGATGGTGAGGCATATAGCTGTACCTGGGGCAAATACTTTGTGTTTTCCTGGGGGAAAAGTTCAGGATATCACCAGGTTGCTTCCCGAGGCTGTGAGTCAGTCACCAGGGGGCTGATACTGTCATGGTTCATGTTGGGTCAAATGACATTATGAAGGGCAGCTCAGAACAGCTGAAGACGGATTAAAGAACTGATTGGGTCTCTACTTGACACCAACAAATGCTTTTATTATAAGGAGGATGGGATCCACCCAAATCATTTGGTTTCCTGGATCCTTTCACAGCATTATAAGGCTGCGTTGAGACAATGACTTAACAATGACCCAAGTCCAGCTCATTTAATCCCTACCATTGTGGCGCTGAGTTGTCATAATGATTCAGTAAATGTACATTATTTTAGGGGCGTTGGAAGACACAATGTAAATAATCTAATGTATGCCCCTTACTGCCCGGAATGCCTCTGCTGAATCTACAGCAGTCATCATTTGCCTGAGAACCAGAGTAATTCTGTTAGCACTTAGGTGGTGTGCCCTAGTAGGAAGTCCACTGTGTGCAGCTCACCCTGCACTAATACAAATAATCTGAGTATGTCTACCTCTGCTAAACTTACCAGTAAAGCAAGAAAAATGATCAAGCATCCCAGAAAAGTGTTAAAAATAGCCCACGTTAACATATGTAGTTTAAGAAACAAGGTTCAAGAAATCAATAATTTGCTAGTAAGAGATGACATTCATATTCTGACAATATCTGAAACTCACTTAGATAATACCTTTGATGATACAGTGGTAGCAATACAAGGTTATAACATTTACAGAAAATACAGAAATGCCAATGGGGTGGTGTTGTGGTCTATATTCAGAACCACATTCCTGTAAAGCTTAGAGAGGATCTCATGTTAAATACTGTTGAAGTAATATGGCTACTGGTTCACCTGCCTCACCTAAAGCCCATTCTGGTGGGAAGCTGCTATAGACCACCAAGTGCTAACAGTCAATATCTGGATAACGTGTGAAATGCTTGATAATATATGTGATATCTATAGAGAGCTATACTTTCTGGGTGATTGAAATATTGACTGGCTTTCATCAGGCTGCCCACTCAAGAGAAAGCTTCAAACTGTAACTAGTGCCAGCAACCTGGTTCAGTTTATCAATCAACCTGCCAGGGTAGTTACAAACAGTACAGGAATGAAATCATCAACATGTATTGATCATATCTTTACTAATGCTGCAGAAATTTGTTTGAAAGCAGTATCTAAATCCATTGGATGTAGTGATCACAATATAGTGGCCATATCTAGGAAAACCAAAGTTCCAAAGGATGGGCCTAATATTGTGTATAAGAGGTCATGCAAGAAGTTCTGTGGAGATTCCTATGTTGTTGATGTGAAGAATATTTGTTGGTCTGTGGTGTGTAATGAGGAGCAACCAGACGCTGCACTTGACACATTTATGAAATTATTTATCTGAGTTACTAATAAGCACTCATTAAGAAAATTACTATAAAAACTGTTAAATCCCTGTGGATTGACGAGGAATTGAAAAATGTTATGTTTGAGGGATGAGGCAAAAGAGATGGCAAATAAGTCTGGCTGCACAACCGATTGGCAAACGTACTGCAAATTGAGAAATCATGTGACTAAACTGAATAAAAAGAAGAAGAAACTACACTATGAAACAAAGATAAATGACATAAAGAATGATAGTAAAAAGCTTTGGAGCACCTTCAATGAAATGTTGGCCAAAAAGGCAAACTCCGCTCCATCATTAATTGAATCAGATGGCTCATTCATCACAAAACCCACTGATATTGCCAACTACTTTAATGATTTTTTCATTGGCAAGATTAGCAAACATAGGCATGACATGCCAGCAACAAACGCTGACACTACACATCCAAGTATATTTGACCAAATTATGAAAGACAAGCATTGTAATTTTGAATTCCGTAAAGTGAGAGGTGAAAAAAGTATTATTGTCGATCAACAATGACAAGCCACCGGGGTCTGACATCTTGGATGGAAAATTACTGAGGATAATAGCGGACGATATTGCCACTCCTATTTGCCATATCTTCAATCTAAGCCTACTAGAAAGTGTGTGCCCTCAAGCCTGGAGGGAAGCAAAAGCCATTCCGCTACTTAAGAATAGTGAAGCCCCCTTTACTGGCTGAAATAGCCGACCAATCAGCCTGTTACCAACCCTTAGTAAACTTTTGGAAAAAATGGTGTTTGACCAGATAGAATGCTATTTTACAGTAAACAAATTAACAACAAACTTTCGGCATGCTTGTAGGGAAGGACATTCAACAAGCACAGCACTTACACAAATTACTGATGATTGGCTGAGAGAAACTGATGATAAAAAGATTATGGGGGATGTTTTGTTAGACTTCAGTGCGGCGTTTGACATTATCGATCATAGTCTGCTGCTGGAAAAACGTATGTGTTATGGCTTTACACCCCCTGCTATATTGTGGATTAATCAGGAATTTCCCAGGGCAGCTGTCTAGGACCCTTACTTTTTTCAATCTTTACCAACGACATGGCACTGGCTTTGAGTAAAGCCAGAGTGTCTATTTGTGCGGATGACTCAAAACTATACACGTCAGCTACCACAGCGACTGAACAACACTTAAAGAGCTGCAGTTAGTTTCAGGGTGGGTGGCAAGGAATAAGTTAAGGAGACTAAATTGCTTGGAATAACCCTGGATTGTAAACTGTCATGGTCAAAACATATTGATACAACAGTAGCGAGGATGGGGAGAAGTCTGTCTATAATAAAGCGCTGCTCTACCTTCTTAACAACACTATCAACAAGGCAGGTCCTACAGGCCCTAGTTTTGTCGCACCTGGACTACTGTTCAGTCGTGTGGTCAGGTGCCACAAAGAGGGACTTAGGAAAATTGCAAATAGCTATCTATCACATTAATTGTGCAAAAATATGATAGCTAACGTTAGCTAGCTAAGCGCTAGCCAATCAGGGGAGCTGACAGATTGAAACTGGTATCAACAAAATGTGTTTCACTCTAACCCATAAAACATGACATTGCTAACTAGGCATCATGTAGTTAATTAAATGTAAAAGTTTATTAGGAAGTTTAATTAAGAAATTAAACATTCACCGTACAACTTTGGTAGGTAGTTAATATAGCATGCCACAGATTCACCAGTAGTGGCAAACATTTGCAAACTTCTGGCAACATTTTGTGGCGCACTAGTTAGTTTGCAGCAAATTGCCACAAAGTTTGCAAAAATTAATTTATTTTTGTAAGGGCTTCTCAGCTAGCTAGTTACCTGATCAAATGTAAATTCCTAAACTTGCTTCTTCTAGCTAGATAATGTTACATCATTACATGAAATGCTTATGCAAGTAGCTAACTAGCTAACATTACTAGCTAGCTGTGATAAATGTATGCTATCAAAACATCCAAATGAAGTGAGTTCAGTTCCAGTTAGCTATCTAGCTGCCAAACTATTTGTTTTATGGCAAAACATATAAAAAACTCACTAGGTTACAATGTATTCACAGGTTTTCTAGCACAAGAGAGATCGGCTGCCAGACAGACCCACCGCAGGCTTGTGATTTCTCTGCGCAAGCATCCCCACAAAGGAGGAGCAGAGGTGAGTTTCTAAAGCTAATGTAGAAACAGTTGCGTTCATACGAACAAAATCAGAATAATTAGCTAGTTGGCTTGGTTACTGATTAGCTAATTAGCCAGTTGGCTTGGTTATTCCCCACCCACTCAGATGTAATGTTACCTGTTACTGTTGTTACCGACATACTCCGCATTCATATTATCTCAAATACAGGCATATCATGTGTTAATTTGCAGCTCAATTGAAAAACATTCTACAAGCAACACATGGTTATCTGAGGTAGGTTTCAGTGGAGGTCCAGCTGGATTAGGAGTGTGAGAGGGACAGGCTGCACTCGGAGTAGGGACGGTCTTTTGGGGAAGACAGTTTGACTGGGCTTTCGAACTGGGAATGAGATAATTAACTGCCTAATTTCTGTAGCCTACAGTTCACCAGATTATTAAACCTGTCATTTTTGCCTGTTTATCATCCCAAAGAGTTGCATGTGGATAGCAAGCCGTGACCGGAGTACCACTGAGAGATCTGTGTTGTCTTTCTGCATTTACAGCCACCCAGTTTCACCCGATACAGCACCACTGGTGTGCATGCCTGCATTCCAGTAAAAAGGTGTGGACTATTCCAGCGATGACTCCAGTTATTACCCTGATTATGACACTGTAGTGAGCTTGTAATGGTAATTTATGAGTAAATGTGTTGTTGTACTGATTCATTTGATCATTTGCCAAAGTACTACATGTAGACTAATGTAGGCAGTGAAAAAAGTGTACCTCAGACTTTTCCTCAGAGCCCCTGTTCACATGGTGAGAAAGTTCAGACCGCAGACCGCATGCTGCAGCTTCTCCACTCCTGTCCGGTTTGCACTGGAACATGCAACATCACAAAGCAGTTCAAAGGCGCCCTGATCTCCATCGCCCTCACTGCGACCGCACCAAGACTAGGAAGAGTTCAAGCGTATGTGTCCGACACCCCTGCAGCCAATCTCCACCTGACTGCAGCTTTCACCGGCTCTACAAGGTAAAGCTAAATATGTTGTAGTGTCATCCAAAACCTTTAATGTAAGTACATAATGCTGAACTACTTTTTTACGCGCTTCATTTCTGTTTCAGTTCCTGAATGCGCCAAAATTGCAGACCATATCTGTATCGACCTTCTACAGTCATCCGAACACTGTACTGAATCCTGAATTGGGAGCCTCTGCACCCAACCTAAAAAAGATTGAGGGAAATGTTTGCCAAAAAATACTGTTAATCTCTTCCACAGAGCAACGAGGTTGGCATTAGCCTGAGAATGGAGAAGGAGGGACTGCTGAGGAACATCGCTGCCCTGGAGAAGGAGGGACTGCTGAGGAACATCGCTGCCCTGGAGAAGGAGGGACTGCTGAGGAACATCGCTGCCCCGGAGAAGGAGGGACTGCTGAGGAACATCGCTGCCCCGGAGAAGGAGGGAGGAAGAGGAACATCGCTGCCCCGGAGAAGGAGGGACTGCTGAGGAACATCGCTGCCCCGGAGAAGGAGGGACTGCTGAGGAACATCGCTGCCCCGGAGAAGGAGGGACTGCTGAGGAACATCGCTGCCCCGGAGAAGGAGGGACTGCTGAGGAACATCGCTGCCCCGGAGAAGGAGGGACTGCTGAGGAACATCGCTGCCCCGGAGAAGGAGGGACTGCTGAGGAACATCGCTGCCCCTGGAGAAGGAGGGACTGCTGAGGAACATCGCTGCCCTGGAGAAGGAGGGACTGCTGAGGAACATCGCTGCCCTGGAGAAGGAGGGACTGCTGAGGAACATCGCTGCCCTGGAGAAGGAGGGACTGCTGAGGAACATCGCTGCCCCGGAGAAGGAGGGACTGCTGAGGAACATCGCTGCCCCGGAGAAGGAGGGACTGCTGAGGAACATCGCTGCCCTGGAGAAGGAGGGACTGCTGAGGAACATCGCTGCCCTGGAGAAGGAGGGAGGAAGAGGAACATCGCTGCCCTGGAGAAGGAGGGACTGCTGAGGAACATCGCTGCCCTGGAGAAGGAGGGAGGAAGAGGAACATCGCTGCCCTGGAGAAGGAGGGACTGCTGAGGAACATCGCTGCCCCGGAGAAGGAGGGACTGCTGAGGAACATCGCTGCCCTGGAGAAGGAGGGAGGAAGAGGAACATCGCTGCCCCGGAGAAGGAGGGACTGCTGAGGAACATCGCTGCCCTGGAGAAGGAGGGACTGCTGAGGAACATCGCTGCCCTGGAGAAGGAGGGACTGCTGAGGAACATCGCTGCCCTGGAGAAGGAGGGACTGCTGAGGAACATTGCTGCCCTGGAGAAGGAGGGACTGCTGAGGAACATCGCTGCCCTGGAGAAGGAGGGACTGCTGAGGAACATCGCTGCCCTGGAGAAGGAGGGACTGCTGAGGAACATCGCTGCCCTGGAGAAGGAGGGACTGCTGAGGAACATCGCTGCCCCGGAGAAGGAGGGAGGAAGAGGAACATCGCTGCCCTGGAGGAGGAGGGACTGCTGAGGAACATCGCTGCCCTGGAGAAGGAGGGACTGCTGAGGAACATCGCTGCCCCGGAGAAGGAGGGACTGCTGAGGAACATCGCTGCCCCGGAGAAGGAGGGACTGCTGAGGAACATCGCTGCCCTGGAGAAGGAGGGACTGCTGAGGAACATCGCTGCCCCGGAGAAGGAGGGACTGCTGAGGAACATCGCTGCCCCGGAGAAGGAGGGACTGCTGAGGAACATCGCTGCCCCGGAGAAGGAGGGACTGCTGAGGAACATCGCTGCCCTGGAGAAGGAGGGACTGCTGAGGAACATCGCTGCCCTGGAGAAGGAGGGAGGAAGAGGAACATCGCTGCCCCGGAGAAGGAGGGAGGAAGAGGAACATCGCTGCCCTGGAGAAGGAGGGAGGAAGAGGAACATCGCTGCCCTGGAGAAGGAGGGAGGAAGAGGAACATCGCTGCCCTGGAGAAGGAGGGAGGAAGAGGAACATCGCTGCCCTGGAGAAGGAGGGACTGCTGAGGAACATCGCTGCCCTGGAGAAGGAGGGACTGCTGAGGAACATCGCTGCCCCGGAGAAGGAGGGAGGAAGAGGAACATCGCTGCCCTGGAGAAGGAGGGAGGAAGAGGAACATCGCTGCCCTGGAGAAGGAGGGACTGCTGAGGAACATCGCTGCCCTGGAGAAGGAGGGACTGCTGAGGAACATCGCTGCCCTGGAGAAGGAGGGACTGCTGAGGAACATCGCTGCCCTGTCAACATCAGCTCCATCATCACAGATCAACACCCCTCGATCCAGAAGTACCTGAGGGAGGAGAGGCCTGAAATCAAGCACTACTACGATTGGTGGAATGTGGCTAAATGTATGTAGTTCGGGGGGTGGGGGGGGGGGGGGGACTGCAGTGGCAACAAGTTCATAATCAACAACCTGTACTGGTTGGCCGCAACATCAAAGTGTGGTGAGGAGATGGTGGCTAACCACATCCAGGATGTCCACAGTCACAATGACAACAATCTTTTTTCAAACTGCCTGCACCAACCCCTTACAGGTGCAGAGGCCAGGGAATGGCTCAAACCAAGTATGTATAAATCATTGTGTGAACGTTGATGATCCCTCTATTTGTGAACCTTTGTGTTTAACAGAGTTACAACTTCTCTATTCTACAGGCACCAAGCTAAAGTGCCTTCGGAAACTTTTCAGACCCCTTGACTTTTTCCACATTCTGTTCTATTACAGCCTTATTCTAAAATGGATTACATTGTTTTTTTCACCTTATCAATCTACACACAATACACCATAATGACAAAGAAAAAACAGGTTTTTAGCCATTTTTGCTAATTTATAAAAACAAATATATATATATATGAAATATCACATTTACATACAGGAGCAGTCCAAAGTTTGGACACACCTACTCATTCCAGGGTTTTTCTTAATTTTTACTATTTTCTACATTGTAGAATAATAGTGAAGATATAAAAACCATGAAATAACACATATGGAATCATGTAGTAACCAAAAAAGTGTTAAACAAATCAAAATATATTTTAGATTCTTCAAAGTAGCCACCCTTTGCCTTGATGACAGCTTTGCACACGCTTGGCATTCTCTCAACCAACTTCACCTGGAATGTTTTTTTTGTTTTTTTTACCTTTATTTAATTAGGTGTGCCTTGTTAAAAGTTAATTTGTAGAATTCCTTTCCTTCTTAATGTGTTTGAGTCAATCAGTTGTGTTGTGACAAGGTAGGGGTGGTATACAGAAGATAGCCCTATTTGGTAAAAGACCAAATCCATGTTATGGCAAGAACAGCTCAAATAAGCAAAGAGAAACGACAGTCCATCATTACTTTAAGACATGAAGGTCAGTCAATCCGGAAAGTGTCAAGAACTTTGAAAGTTTCTTCAACTGCAGTCGCAAAAACCATCAAGCGCTATGATGAAACTGGCTCTCATGAGGACCGCCACCGGAATGGAAGACCCAGAGTTACCTCTGCTGTAGACAGTGTCCAAACTTTTGACTGGTCCTGTAAGTATTCAAACCCTTTACTCAGTACTTTGTTGAAGCACCTTTGGCAGCGATTACAGCATCAAGTCTTCTTGAGTATGACGGTACAAGATTGGCACACCTGTATTTGGTGAGTTTCTCCCATTCTTCTCTGCAGATCCTCTCAAGCTCTGTCAGGTTGGATGGGGAACGTTGCTGCACAGCTATTTTCAGGTCTCTCCAGAGATGTTCGATCGGGTTCAAGTCCGGGCTCTGGCTGGGCCACTCAAGGACATTCAGAGACTTGTCCCGAAGCCACTCCTGCGTTGTCTTCTGTAGTGGAAATTCGTATCAATAATGAGGAGAGACAAGGTCAATCACCAATCAGGATATTACTTTATTCAAAACATATTAATAAGGTAATAATTTAGGCTGGTCGACCCACTCTTGACTGTTGGGTTGAAATGCTTCGACATACAGACAATACAAATATATTTTATAGCACGATACACCCTCTAAGTCTACATGACAAACAGCAGATGTGTGGAATGGGTCAAAAGGTGAGACTTGATAAATGAGAAAGGAGTATCTCCCATCCAGGTAGCATTTGCTATGAAGACTGTTCTTACTATATGGAAACCAGAGTTTGGCCCCCAAAACAAGGTTCCTCTCATCATGATCCAAACCTGAGCCATCTCTCCCTGATACCTTACATTACACAAACACCAACTCATTCTATGGAATACATTCTGTAGGTTTTATCACCAAACCATCCATAAATCAATTGTCAGCTCTAGATACCCCTATCTCGAGTAAAACCCATGTCCTTGACCACACGCCTAGACTAGCCGCAGGGAGCTGGAGTAGAAACCATACCTTTACAAAAAAACAGCATTAGTAATCCTTCCCTCGATCCTGACTAGTCTCCCAGTCCCTGCCACTGAAAAACATCCCCACAGCATGATGCTGCCACCACCATGCTTCACTGTAGGGATGGTGCCAGGTTTCCTCCAGATGTGACGCTTGGCATTCAGGCCAAAGGGTTCAATCTTGGTGTCATCAGACCAGAGAATCTTGTTTCTCATGGTCTGAGAGTCTTTAGGTGCCTTTTGGCAAACTCCAAGCGGGCTGTCATGTGCCTTTTACTGAGGAGTGGCTTCCGTCTGGCCACTCTACCATAAAGGCCTGATTGGTGGAGTGCTGCAGAGATGGTTGTCCTTCTGGAAGGTTCTCCCATCTCCAGAGAGGAGCTCTAGTGCTCTGTCAGAGTGACCAACGGGTTCTTGGTCACCTCCCTGACCAAGGCCCTTCTCCCCTGATTGCTCAGTTTGGCTGGGCGGCCAGCTCTAGGAAGAGTCTTGGTGGTTCCAAACTTCTTCCATTTAAGAATGATGGAGGCCACTGTGTTCTTGGGGACCTTCAATGCTGCAGAAATGTTTTGTACACTTCCCCAGATCTGTGCCTTGACACAATCCTGTCTCAGAGCTCTACGGAAAATTCCTTTGACCTCATGGCTTGGTTTTTGCTCTGACATGCACTGTCAACTGTGGGACCTTGTATAGACATCTGTGTGCCTTTCCAAATCATGTCCAATCAATTGAATTTACCACAGGTGGACTCCAATCAAGTTGTAGAAACATCTTAAGGATGATCAATGGAAACAGGATGCACCTGAGCTCAATTTCGAGTCTCATAGCAAAGGGTCTGAATACTTATGTAAATAAGGTATTTCTGTAATTTATTTGTAATACATTTGCAAAAATTTATAAAAACCTTTTTTCGCTTTGTCATTATGGGGTATTGTGTGTAGATGCTGAGGAATAGTTTTTATTTAATCCATTTTAGAATAAGGCTGTAACCTAACAAAATGTGGAAAAAGTCTAATGGTCTGAATACTTTCCGAAGGCACTGTATGTGAGAAGGTCTGCACCCTGCTTCTCCAGAAAAGGCTGGTGAAAGATGTGGCTAAACTCAGCCCCGTGTACCAGACAGCCTCCATCGAAGCCTGGTCCTGAAGTTTGCCCCAAAGAATCTGGAGTTATTCCTTTCCTGGAATGTTTTGCAGGTATACAGTTATTGTTGTGTAAATGCACATACAGTGGGGAGAACAAGTATTTGATACACTTCCGATTTTGTAGGTTTTCCTACTTATAAAGCATGTAGAGGTCTGTAATTTTTATCATAGGTACACTTCAACTGTGAGAGACGGAATCTAAAACAAAAATCCAGAAAATCACATTGTATGATTTTTAAGTAATTCATTTGCATTTTATTGCATGACATAAGTATTTGATACATCAGAAAAGCAGAACTTAATATTTGGTACAGAAACTTTTGTTTGCAATTACAGAGATCATACGTTTCCTGTAGGTCTTGGCCAGGTTTGCACACACTGCAGCAGGGATTTTGGCCCACTCCTCCATACAGACCTTCTCCAGATCCTTCAGGTTTCGGGGCTGTCGCTGGGCAATACGGACATTCAGCTCCCTCCAAAGATTTTCTATTGGGTTCAGGTCTGGAGACTGGCTAGGCCACTCCAGGACCTTGAGATGCTTCTTACGGAGCCACTCCTTAGTTGCCCTGGCTGTGTGTTCCGGGTCGTTGTCATGCTGGAAGACCCAGCCATGACCCATCTTCAATGCTCTTACTGAGGGAAGGAGGTTGTTGGTCAAGATTTTGCGATACATGGCCCCATCCATCCTCCCCTCAGTACGGTGCAGTCATCCTGTCCCCTTTGCAGAAAAGCATCCCCAAAGAATGATGTTTCCACCTCCATGCTTCACGGTTGGGATGGTGTTCTTGGGTTTGTACTCATCCTTCTTCTTCCTCCAAACACGGCGAGTGGAGTTTAGACCAAAAAGCTATATTTTTGTCTCATCAGACCACATGACCTTCTCCCATTCCTCATCTGGATCATCCAGATGGTCATTGGCAAACTTCAGACGGGCCTGGACATGCGCTGGCTTGAGCAGGGGGACCTTGCGTGCGCTGCAGGAATTTAATCCATGACGGCGTAGTGTGTTACTAATGGTTTTCTTTGAGACTGTGGTCCCAGCTCTCTTCAGGTCATTGACCAGGTCCTGCCGTGTAGTTCTGGGCTGATCCCTCACCTTCCTCATGATCATTGATGCCCCACGAGGTGAGATCTTGCATGGAGCCCCAGACCGAGGGTGATTGACCGTCATCTTGAACTTCTTCCATTTTCTAATAATTGCGCCAACAGTTGTTGCCTTCTCACCAAGCTGCTTGCCTATTGTCCTGTAGGCCATCCCAGCCTTGTGCAGGTCTACAATTTTATCCCTGATGTCCTTACGCAGCACTCTGGTATTGGCCATTGTGGAGAGGTTGGAGTCTGTTTGATTGAGTGTGTGGACTGGTGTCTTTTATACAGGTAACGAGTTCAAACAGGTGCAGTTAATACAGGTAATGAGTGGAGAACAGGAGGGCTTCTTAAAGAAAAACTAACAGGTCTGTGAGAGCCGGAATTCTTACTGGTTGGTAGGTGATCAAATACTTATGTCATGCAATAAAATGCAAATTGTTTACTTAAAAATCATACAATGTGATTTTCTGGATTTTTGTGCTTTGTAAGTAGGAAAACCTGCAAAATCGGCAGTGTATCAAATACTTGTTCTCCCCACTGTATCAATTGAATGTTAAACATTCTTGTGCTTGCTTGTGATGTTCACTGACATGTCTGACATGTTCTCTTACAGACTTCTAAGTCACGGAATCCTAGGTTATGTTGATGTTGGAGTGCCATTGACGGTATTAACTGTAAAATACCATATTTGGAGGAGGATTTGTTTTTTGGGGGGAAGTATTACATTTTACAAATGTTGGAATCTGCCAGCCAGCCATCTGGAACCAGCCAGCCAGCCAGCCAGCCAGCCAGCCAGCCAGCCAGCCAGCCAGCCAGCCAGACAGACAGACAGACAGACAGACAGACAGACAGACAGACAGCCAGCCAGCCAGCCAGCCAGACAGACATACAGACAGGCTGAATGATTTCAACAAATCAGGACCGAGTTTGGGAAACCCCTGGGCTAGAGCAATAGTTTTTCACTTCTATTTTCTATTCGTTTACAATTCTAAACATGTCGAAAAGGGAATGGGAACGATATCAAGTGAGGAACACAGCATTCTCTCACCCTCGGCAAGCAGGCCTGCTCCTGCCAGACACGTAGGTGTATAGCAGGAAACACAGTGCTGGGCGCAGCGCTCCTTTCCACCCGCTGGTGCTGGATCAAGGTGAGGGCTTTTCTCCACGATGGATCGCATTTGTACTCCATTTTAATAGGCACAATCTTACAATAGTTCAACACACCTCTATTTATCTCTCTCTCTCTCTCTCTCTCTCTCTCTCTCTCACTCACACACACACATACACACACACACCCATTGTAATTATGCAGTACAAAGAAAATGTGCACTCTATTCACAACGGTCTATTCCTAGGCAGTGTGTGAGTTTCAAGTTTGGGGAAGCTTACAATTTATCCTACCATTTGGGGAAGCTTATAATTTATCCTACCATGTCTACCGATCTGCCAATTACGATTTTCATGTGCGCATTTCTTGTGGAACAGTTCCATTTCAATAATAACGTTTTCGTTTTTTCTCAAAATCATTGTCAAATCAGAATTAAAATGATCAAATCTTAAAGTTAAAATTCCACTGATGCGAGAGCACCAGCCTTTGCCACATGAATTCACCATGAGCCATTGACGGCTAAAGAAATGAGTGCGTGGAACTAAGAGATAGCCTATAGGCCAATGTGGCAGTAGGTCTATAACTTCCATTGTCAACTAAGTCAAAATACATAAAGTGTCAAATAAAAACAGAAAATATGCTGATGAAAATGCAAGTTATTTCAATCACATTCGTCTCTCTTCTCAGCCTGTCTGCCTCCCTTTCTATCTGTCTTACATTTACATTTACATTTTAGTCATTTAGCAGACGCTCTTATCCAGAGCGACTTACAGGAGCAATTAGGGTTAAGTGCCTTGCTCAAGGGCACATTAACGTCATTTAGCAGACGCTCTTAGCCAGAGCGACTCACAAATTGGTGCGTTCACCCTATAGCCAGTGGGATAACCACTTTACAATTGGGGGGGGGGGGGGGGGGGGGAGAAGGATTCCTTTATCCTATCCCAGGTATTCCTTAAAGAGGTGGGGTTTCAAATGTCTCCGGAAGGTGGTGAGTGACTCCGCTGTCCTGGCGTCGTGAGGGAGCTTGTTCCACCATTGGGGTGCCAGAGCAGCGAACAGTTTTGACTGGGCTGAGCGGGAACTATGCTTCCGCAGAGGAAGGGGAGCCAGCAGGCCAGAGGTGGATGAGCGCAATGCCCTCGTTTGGGTGTAGGGACTGATCAGAGCCTGAAGGTACAGAGGTGCCGTTCCCCTCACTGCTCCATAGGCAAGCACCATGGTCTTGTAGCGGATGCGAGCTTCAACTGGAAGCCAGTGGAGTGTGCGGAGGAGGGGGGTGACGTGAGAGAACTTGGGAAGGTTGAACACCAGACGGGCTGCGGCATTCTGGATGAGTTGTAGGGGTTTAATGGCACAGGCAGGGAGGCCAGCCAACAGCGAGTTGCAGTAGTCCAGACGGGAGATGACAAGTGCCTGGATTAGGACCTGTGCCGCTTCCTGTGTAAGGCAGGGTCGTACTCTCCGAATGTTGTAGAGCATGAACCTGCAGGAGCGGGTCACCGCCTTGATGTTGGCGGAGAACGACAGGGTGTTGTCCAGGGTCACGCCTAGGCTCTTCGCACTCTGGGAGGAGGACACAGCGGAGTTGTCAACCGTGATGGCGAGATCATGGAACGGGCAGTCCTTCCCCGGGAGGAAGAGCAGCTCCGTCTTGCCAGGGTTCAGCTTGAGGTGGTGATCCGTCATCCATACTGATATGTCTGCCAGACATGCAGAGATGCGATTCGCCACCTGGTTATCAGAAGGGGGAAAGGAGAAGATTAGTTGTGTATCGTCAGCGTAGCAATGATAGGAGAGACCATGTGAGGATATGACAGAGCCAAGTGACTTGGTGTATAGGGAGAAAAGGAGAGGGCCTAGAACTGAGCCTTGGGGGACACCAGTGGTGAGAGCACGTGGTGCGGAGACAGCTTCTCGCCACGCCACTTGGTAGGAGCGACCGGTCAGGTAGGACGCAATCCAGGAGTGAGCCGCGCCGGAGATGCCCAGCTCGGAGAGGGTGGAGAGGAGGATCTGATGGTTCACAGTATCAAAGGCAGCAGACAGGTCTAGAAGGACAAGAGCAGAGGAGAGAGAGTTAGCTTTAGCAGTGCGGAGAGTCTCCGTGACACAGAGAAGAGCAGTCTCAGTTGAATGACCAGTCCTGAAACCTGATTGGTTTGGATCAAGAAGGTCATTCTGAGAGAGATAGCAAGAGAGTTGGCTAAAGACGGCACGCTCAATAGTTTTGGAAAGAAAAGAAAGAAGGGATACTGGTCTGTAGTTGTTGACATCAGTGGGGTCGAGTGTTGGTTTTTTGAGAAGGGGAGCAACTCTCGCTCTCTTGAAGACGGAAGGGACATGGCCAGCGGTCAAGGATGAGTTGATCAGCGAGGTGAGGTAGGGGAGAAGGTCACCGGAGATGGTCTGGAGAAGGGAGGAGGGGATGGGGTCAAGCGGGCAGGTTGTTGGGCGGCCTGCAGTCACAAGTCGCAGGATTTTATCTGGAGAGAGAGGGGAGAAAGAAGTCAAAGCATAGGGTAGGGCAGTGTGAGCAGGACCAGCAGTGTCATTAGACTTAACAAACGAGGATCGGATGTCGTCAACCTTCTTTTCAAAGTGGTTGACGAAGTCATCCACAGAGAGAGAGGAGGGGGGGGGGGGGGGGGGGGATTCAGGAGGGAGGAAAATGTGGCAAAGAGCTTCCTAGGGTTAGAGGCAGATGCTTGGAATTTAGAGTGGTAGAAGGTGGCCTTAGCAGCAGAAACAGATGAAGAAAATGTAGAGAGGAGGGAGTGAAAAGATGCCAGGTCGGCAGGGAGTTTAGTTTTCTTCCATTTCCGCTCCGCTGCCCGGAGCTCTGTTCTGTGAGCTCGCAGTGAGTCATCAAGCCACGGAGCTGGAGGGGAGGACCGAGCCGGCCGGGAGGATAGGGGACACAGAGAGTCAAAGGATGCAGAAAGGGAGGAGAGGAGGGTTGAGGAGGCAGAATCAGGAGATTGGAGGGAGAAGGATTGAGCAGAGGGAAGAGATGATAGGATGGAAGAGGAGAGAGTAGTGGGAGAGAGAGAGCGAAGGTTGCGGCGGCGCATTACCATCTGTGTAGGGGCAGAGTGAGTAGTGTGGGAGGAGAGCGAGAGAGAAAAGGAAACAAAGTAGTGGTCGGAGACATGGAGGGGAGTTGCAGTGAGATTAGTAGAGGAGCAGCATCTAGTGAAGATGAGGTCAAGCGTATTGCCTGCCTTGTGAGTAGGGGGGGACGGTGAGAGGGTGAGGTCAAAAGAGGAGAGGAGTGGAAAGAAGGAGGCAGAGAGAAATGAGTCAAATGTGGACATAGGGAGGTTGAAATCCCCCAAAACTGTGAGGGGTGAGCCATCCTCAGGAAAGGAACTTATCAAGGCGTCAAGCTCATTGATGAACTCTCCAAGGGAACCTGGAGGGCGATAGATGACAAGGATATTAAGCTTAAATGGGCTAGTGACTGTGACAGCATGGAATTCAAATGAGGAGATAGACAGATGGGTTAGGGGAAAAATTGAGAATGTCCACTTGGGAGAGATGAGGATTCCTGTACCACCACCCCTCTGACCAGATGCTCTCGGGGTATGCGAGAACACATGGTCAGACGAGGAGAGAGCAGTAGGAGTAGCAGTGTTTTCGGTGGTGATCCATGTTTCCGTCAGCGCCAGGAAGTCGAGGGACTGGAGGTTGGCATAGGCTGGGATGAAGTCAGCTTTGTTGGCAGCAGAACGGCAGTTCCAGAGGCTGCCTGAAACCTGGAACTCCAGGTGTGGGGTGCGTGCAGGGACCACCAGGTTAGAGAGGCAGCAGCCACGCGGTGTGGGGCGTTTGTGTAGCCTGTGCAGAGAGGAGAGAACAGGGATAGGCAGAGGCATAGTTGACAGGCTGTAGCAAATGGCTACAATAATGCAGAGGAGATCGGAATGAAATGAACTAAACATCTGGGAGAGAAACTTCTACCTCAGAAACTATAATTGTTTCACTGAACCACCCGAGCAAAAACTCTACCAACTTCCACCTTGGAAATCAGAATTGTTGTGAACCACAGCGGTTCAATGTTTAAAGGAATAGACTCAGCCCACTTTATTCAGCTAGCTAACTATGACACCATAGCTAACTAGCATGCTAGCATCCAAAAAAAAACACAGTTTAGCACCAACACTTGGTCACAACAAACCACCAAAAGTGGTTTGTTGTTTTTAACGTTGGCTAGCTTTAACTCCCAAATATAACTCTCCCAACTTCCACCTCAGAAGCTATAATTGTTGTAAACTACAGCGGTTCAATGTTTCTAGGTATAGACTAACTCAGTTTATTCAGCTAGCTAACTAGGTGCAGTATTATTCCGTGAAAATCGTCCGGGCACCTAGTCATAAGACGCCACAGCCAGCTAGCATGCCGGGCTCCAACAACGCGGTTTAACGCCAATACTCTGCCACAACAAACCACCAGTGTATCAACGCGCAAGCAGATCGTTCGTGTCCGTGTCGAACGTTGTGGGTTAGTCCCAACAGCTTGAGCGAGTCCGTCGTCAACTTATTCAGCCAGTTAGTTAGCTAGAATAGTTAGCAAACTAGCTAGCCATTGCTTTCAGACAAAGAAGAACCCCTCCTTTCACGGCACGACACACAGAGAGAGCCAAACGAACGTTAACTAGTCACCCATGTCCCAAATTCCTTGAACGACTCGGGCTATCAATATGTAAAAAGCAAAACAAATGTAGGTTATGACTTACCCCTAGCAGCTACTGTTGGCTAGCCAAGTGTACCTCAGTCGCAGCCATATTGACTTGAGCTATCGCTAGTGAAGTGCATCAACTGCGAGAACGGTACATCAACAACAGAAATGGTATTGTCATATGCCTCATAAACAACAGGTGTAGACTAACAGTGAAATGCTTCAATTAATAATAGAAACAGAATGACTGCAGGCTTAGTTAACCCTTTAAGGGATAAACACAGACTTTCTGTACATTACCTTGGAAATAATGGACGACGAGTCGAAGGCCTTTATCCCGTTTATACCACAGTTACCAACTAAAACAATACTAAGCAATACTACACAATTTCATTTATATACGCGAATTCATACATTCTCATCTTCTGGTTGCTAGAGATGTGACCCAGTCGTTCGTTTGATTAGTTTGATATTTATGGACGCGACCCAGTCGTTCGTTTGATTAGTTTGATATTTATGGACGCGACCCAGTCGTTCGTTTGATTAGTTTGACATTTATGGACGCGACCCAGTCGTTCGTTTGATTAGTTTGATATTTATGGACGCGACCCAGTCGTTTGTTTGATTAGTTTGATATTTATGGCCGCGACCCAGTCGTTCGTTTGATTAGTTTGATATTTATGGACGCGACCCAGTCGTTCCGTCTTTATGTTTTCCGATGCCTGATCCCTTGCTCGCTAGCTAGCCTCCCTCACGACGCCAGGACAGCGGAGTCACTCACCACCTTCCAGAGACATTTGAAACCCCACCTCTTTAAGGAATACCTGGAATAGGATAAAGTAATCCTTCTACCCCCACCCCCCCCAAAACAAATAATAAAAAAATAATAAAAAAATACATTGTAAAGTGGTTATCCCACTGGCTATAAGGTGAATGCACCAATTTGTAAGTCGCTCTGGATAAGAGCGTCTGCTAAATGACGTAAATGTAAAATGTAAATGTAGCCAGCAAGCTACTGCTAGTCACGACCTCTTGCAGCAAAGCAACTGTTTTCTATTAACATTCATTTGGATACATCAATGATCTGACGCCTGGCAAAATACGACTTCTCGTCAGGACACTGTTCATTACGAGGAGATTGCATTGCACACCAAACATTAGTCTAGAAGCGAGCTAAATAGTTTGTTGCTAGCAAACCTGCCAACATGACAACCAAATTCAAAAAATACCGGTTGCTGAAAACAGCTGGTCAAACTAGAAACACGTGGGAGGATTTGACAGCGCCACTTGCGTCATGACTGCAACAGTAGGGACCGGAGAAATGTATGTTCATCACCATGTTAGGTCATCGGATGCTCCATAAAAACATGTCTCCGTAAAAGACTAAATAAATGCTAGCTAGCTAGCTACGTTTTTACCTCGTTGGACCTGCGTTTACATTGTATTCAATTTGGGTTTGTGTGGTTGTTGGTTTAGCTTTCTGTAACTTTGTAGCAAGTACAGTCTGCATGTGTAGGCATATATTGCCTCATTATTGCAAGGTGTCCCGATATCTTTTCCAACTGTCCCGTTATCTGGTTTTACTGTCCATTTTAGAATGCCCTTCTAGCCAATGAGAAATGAGTATTCACCAATGCTGTGGTATAACAGAAATGAATGTAACATTTAACATTTAAGTCATTTAGCAGACGCTCTTATCCAGATTTTTTTATTATTTTGTTGTCCCACTGGGGGAAGGGGGGGGGGGGGGGGGGGGGGGGGGGTGTAGAAGGATTACTTTATACTATTCCAGGTATTCCTTAAATAGGTAGGGTTTCAAGTGTCTCCGGAAGGTGGTCAGTGACTCCGCTGTCCTGGCGTCGTGGGGGAGCTTGTTCCACCATTGGGGTGCCAGAGCAGCGAACAGTTTTGACTGGGCTGAGCGGGAACTATGCTTCCGTAGAGGTAGGGGAGCCAGCAGGCCAGAGGTGGATGAACGTAGTGCCCTCGTTTGGGTGTAGGGTCTGATCAGAGCCTGAAGGTAAGGAGGTGCCGTTCCCCTCACAGCTCCGTAGGCAAGCACCATGGTCTTGTAGTGGATGGGAGCTTCAACTGGAAGCCAGTGGAGTGTGCGGAGGAGCGGGGTGACGTGAGAGAACTTGGGAAGGTTGAACACCAGACGGGCTGCGGCGTTCTGGATAAGTTGTAGGGGTTTAATGGCACAGGCAGGGAGCCCAGCCAACAGCGAGTTGCAGTGATCCAGACGGGAGATGACAAGTGCCTGGATTAGGACCTGTGCCGCTTTCTGTGTAAGGTAGGGTCGTACTCTGCGAATGTTGTAGAGCATGAACCTACAGGATCAGGTCACCGCCTTGATGTGTTGTCCAGGGTCACGCCAATGAAGGGGATTAACGGTACATTTACTATTGGTGACATACAGTATGTAATGGGGATTGATAATGAATAAACACAATAAAACAATGAATGTGCAACAATTGTCTGGAGACAGCTCAGTGCATGCTGGAGAGCTGAGCACATTCTGGAGAGACGCACCAATATCTTCGCCACACGCCCCCCTACCCTTTTTCTTCTCTCAACATTTTCAAATTATACTCAAGACACATTATCTTCACACATATTTTAGATGCATTGCTTTTCACTGACAGCCACATCTCAATAATCACTCAGCAACCCCTACTCAAAACATTGTCCTGCGGCTGTCTCTCTCCATCTCTCTCTCTCTCTCTCTCTCTCTCTCTCTCTCTCTCTCTCTCTCTCTCTCTCTCTCTCTCTCTCTCTCTCTCTCTCTCTCTCTGTCTCTCTCTGTCTCTCTCTGTCTCTCTCTGTCTCTCTCTCTCTCTCTCTCTCATCCATTTCTCTTTCTACCTCTGTCTCTGTCTGTGTGTCTCTCTCTCCATCTCTCTCTGTGACACACCACACAGGTCCATTAAATAGATGTTTTCACACTGTAGAATAGCAGCAGCCTCAAGTTCTCAGTGTGAATGTGTGTGGGCAAGAACTGAAGTCAGTGTTAGGAGAAAGAGACTATGTCGCACTGTGTGTGTGTCTGTGTGTGTGTGTGTTTGTGTGTGTGTCTGTGTGTGTGTGTGTGTGTGTGTGTGTGTGTGTGTGTGTGTGTGTGTGTGTGTGTGTGTGTGTGTGTGTGTGTGTGTGTGTGTGTGTGTGTGTGTGTGTGTTTGTTAAGCCAGTCATGATACAGGAAAGTGTACAGCAAAAATCATTTCATTTCATTCGGTCCTAGAGGGAGAGAGAGACACAGATAGAGGAGAGGCAAAGAGAGAGGAGAGAGAGAGACGGAGAAAGAGAGAGGAGATAGAGACAGAGAGAGGGACGCAGAGAGAGAGAGGGGGGCAGAGAGAGGAGAGAGAGAGGACAAGAAAGGAGAGAGAGAGAGAAAAAGGGAGGCAGAGAGATAGGAGACAGAGATGGAGGCAGAGAGAGGAGAGAGAGAGAGAAAAAGGGAGGCAGAGAGAGAGGAGGAGAGAAAGGGAGGCAGAGAGAGGAGGAGAGAGAAAGGGAGGCAATGAGAGGAGAGAGAGAGAAAGGGAGGCAGAGAGAGAGGAGGAGAGATAGTAAAAGGGAGGCAGAGAGAGGAGAGAGAGAGAAAGGGAGGCAGAGAGAGGAGAGAGAGAGGGAGGCAGAGAGAGGAGAGAGAGAGAGAAAGGGAGGCAGAGAGAGGAGAGAGAGAAACAGAGGCAGAGAGAGGAGACAGAGAAAGGGAGGCAGAGAGAGAGGAGAGAGAGAGGGTGGCAGAGAGAAGAGAGAGAGAGAAAGGGAGGCAGAGAGAGAAAGAGAGGCAGAGAGAGGGGAGGGAGAGAAAGGGAGGCAGAAAAAGAGGAGAGAAAGAAATGGAGGCAGAGAGAGGAGAGAGGGAAAGGGAGGCACTGAGAGGAGAGAGAGAACGGGAGGCAGAGAGAGAGGAGAGAGAGAGAAGGGGAGAAAGTGAGGCAGAGAGAGGAGGAGAGAAAGGGAGGCAGAGAGAGGAGGAGAGAAAGGGAGGCAGAGAGAGGAGAGAGAGAAATGGAGGCAGAGAGAGAGGAGAGAGAGAGAAGGGGAGAAAGTGAGACAGAGAGAGGAGAGGGAGAAAATGAGCCAGAGAGAGGAGAGAGAGAAAGGGAGGCAGAGAGAGGAGAGAGAGGAATGGAGCCAGAGAGAGGAGAGAGAGAAAGGGAGCCAGAGAGAGAGGAGGGAGAGAAAGGGCGGCAGAAAGAGGAGAGAGAGAGAAGGGGAGGCAGGGAGAGGAGAGACAGAGAAAGGGAGGCAGAGAGAGGAAGAGAGAGAGAAAGGGAGGCAGAGGGAGGAGCGAGAGAGAGAGAAAGGGAGGCAGAGAGAGGAGAGAGAGAAATGGAGGCAGAGAGAGAGGAGGGAGAGAAAGGGAGGCAGGAAGAGAGGAGAGAAAGAAAGGGAGGCAGAGAGAGAGGAGAGATGGAAAGGGAGGCAGAGAGAGGAGATAGAGAGAAAGGTAGGCACAGAGAGAGGAAAGAGAGAGAAAGGGAGGCAGAGAGAGGAGAGACAGAGAAAGGGAGGCAGAGAGAGGAGGAGAGAGAGTGAAAGGGGGCAGAGAGAGGATAGAGAGAGAACAGGAGGCAGAGATGAGGAGAGAAAAAGAAAGGGAGGCAGAGAGAGGAGAGAGGAGAGAGAAAGGGAGGAGGAGAGAGAGGATAGAGAGAAAGGGAGGCTGAGAGACGAGAGAGAGAAAGGGAGGCAGAGAGAGGAGTAGAGAGAGAAAGTGAGGCAGAGAGAGATGAGAGAGAAAGGGAAGCAGAGAGAGGAGGAGAGAAAGGGAGGCAGAGAGAGGAGAGAGAGAGAAAGGGAGGCGGAGAGATGAGAGAGAGAGAAAGGGAGGCAGAGAGAGGAGATCGAGAGAAAGGGAGGCAGGGAGAGGAGAGAGAAGAGGGAGTTAGAGAGAGAAGAGAGAGAGAAGGGAGGCAGAGAGAGGAGAGAGAGAAATGGAGGCAGAGAGAGGAGAGAGGGAAAGGGAGGCAGAGAGAGGAGAGCGAGAAGGGAGGAAGAGAGAGAGGAGAGAGAGAGAAGGGGAGAAAGTGAGGCAGAGAGAGGAGGAGAGAAAGGGAGGCAGAGAGAGGATAGGGAGAAAAGGAGGCAGAGAGAGGAGAGAGAGAAAGGGAGGCAGAGAGAGGAGAGAGAGAAAGGGAGGCAGATAGAGGAGAGAGAGAAAGGGAGGCAGAGAGAGAGGGGAGAGAGAAGGGGAGGCAGAGAGAGGAGAGAGAGAAAGGGAGGCAGAGAGAGGAGGGAGAGAAAGGGAGGCAGAAAGAGAGGAGAGAAAGAAAGGGAGGCAGAGAGAGAGGAGGGAGAGAAAGGGAGGCAGAAAGAGAGGAGAGAAAGAAATGGAGGCAGAGAGAGAGGAGAGAGAGAATTGGAGGCAGAGAGAGAGGAGAGAGAGAGAAGGGGAAAAAGAGAGAGGAGAGACAGATAAAGGGAGGCAGAGAGAGGAGGAGAGAGAGTGAAAGGTGGCAGAGAGAGGATAGAGAGAGAACAGGAGGCAGAGATGAGGAGAGAAAGAGAAATGGAGGCAGAGAGAGGAGAGAGAAGAGAGAAAGGGAGGCGGAGAGAGAGGAGGGAGAGAAAAGGAGGCAGAGAGACGAGAGAGAGAAAGGGAGGCAGAGAGAGGAGTAGAGAGAGATAGTGAGGCAGAGAGAGGAGAGGGAGAAACGGAGGCAGAGAGAGGAGAGAGAGAAAGGGAGGCAGAGAGAGGAGGAGAGAAAGGGAAGAAGAGAGAGGAGAGAGAGAAAGGGAGGCAGAGAGAGGAGAGAGAGAGAAAGGGAGGCAGAGAGATGAGAGAGAGAAAGGGAGGCAGAGAGAGGAGAGAGAGAAAGGGAGGCAGAGAGATGAGAGAGAGAGAAAGTGAAGCAGAAAGAGAAAGGGAGGCAGGGAGAGGAGAGAGAAGAGGGAGTTAGAGAGAGAAGAGAGAGAAACGGAGGCAGAGAGAGAGGAGAGGGAGAAGGGGAGGCAGAGAGAAGAGGAGAAGAGAGAAAGGGAGGCAGAGAGAGGAGAGAGAGTTAAAGGGAGGCAGATAGAGGAGAGAGAGTGAGAAAGGGAGGCAGAGTTAGGAGAGACAGAGGAAGGGAGGCAGAGAGAGTGAGAGAGAGGGGGAAAGGGAGTCAGAGAGAGGATAGAGAGAGAACAGGAGGCAGAGAGAGAGAAGAGAGAGAATTGGAGGCAGAGAGGGAAGAGAGAGAGAAAGGGAGGCAGAGGGAGGAGTGAGAGAGAGAGAGAGAAAGGGAGGCAGAGAGAGAGGAGAGAGGGAAAGGGAGGCAGAGAGAGGAGAGAGAGAGAAAGGGGGGCACAGAGAGAGGAGAGAGAGAGAAGGGGAGGCAGAGAGAGGAGGGACAGAGAAAGGGAGGCAGAGAGAGGAGGAGAGAGAGTGAAAGGGGGCAGAGAGAGGATAGAGAGAGAATAGGAGGCAGAGATGAGGAGAGAAAGAGAAAGGGGGGCAGAGAGAGGAGAGAGGAGAGAGAAAGGGAGGCGGAGAGAGAGAGAAAGGGAAGCAGAGAGAGGAGAGAGAGAAAGGGAGGCAGAGAGAGAGGAGGGAGAGAAAGGGATGCAGAGAGAGGAGAGGGAGAAAAGGAGGCAGAGAGAGGAGAGAGAGAAAGGGAGACAGAGAGAGGAGAGAGAGAAAGGGAGGCAGAGAGATGTTAGAGAGAGAAAGGGAGGCAGAGAGAGGAGTAGAGAGAGAAAGAGAGGCAGAGAGAGGAGAGGGAGAAAAGGAGGCAGAGAGAGGAGAGAGAGAAAGGGAGGCAGAGAGAGGAGGAGAGAAAGGGAAGCAGAGAGAGGAGAGAGAGAAAGTGAGGCAGAGAGAGGAGAGAGAAAGGGAGGCAGAGAGATGAGAGAGAGAGAAAGGGAGACAGAGAGAGGAGAGAGAGAGAAAGGGAGGCAGAGAGATGAGAGAGAGAAAGGGAGGCAGAGACAGAAAGGGAGGCAGGGAGAGGAGAGAGAAGAGGGAGTTAGAGAGAAAAGAGAGAGAAAGGGAGGCAGAGAGAGGAGAGGGAGAAGGGGAGGCAGAGAGAGGAGAGGGAGAGAAAGGGAGGCAGACAGAGGAGAGATAAGGGGGGCAGAGAGAGGAGAGAGAGAGAAAGGGAAGCAGAGAGAGGAGAGAGTGTTAAAGGGAGGCAGATAGAGGAGAGAGAGTGAGAAAGGGAGGCAGAGAGAGGAGTGACAGAGGAAGGGAGGCAGAGAGAGGAGGAGAGAAAGGGAAGCAGAGAGAGGAGAGAGAGAAAGGGAGGCAGAGAGAGGAGAGAGAAAGGGAGGCAGAGAGATGAGAGAGAGAGAAAGGGATGCAGAGAGAGGAGAGAGAGAGAAAGGGAGGCAGAGAGATGAGAGAAAGAGAAAGGGAGGCAGAGAGAGAAAGGGAGGCAGGGAGAGGAGAGAGAAGAGGGAGTTAGAGAGAGAAGAGAGAAAAAGGGAGGCAGAGAGAGGAGAGGGAGAAGGGGAGGCAGAGAGAGGAGAGGGAGAGAAAGGGAAGCAGAGAGAGGAGAGAGAGAGAAGGGGAGGCAGAGAGAAGAGGAGAAGAGAGAAAGGGAGGTAGAGAGAGGAGAGAGAGTTAAAGGGAGGTAGATAGAGGAGAGAGTGAGAAAGGGAGGCAGAGAAAAGAGTGACAGAGGAAGGGAGGCAGAGAGAGAGGGAAAGGGAGTCAGAGAGAGGATAGAGAGAGAACAGGAGGCAGAGAGAGAGAAGAGAGAGAGAGAAAGGAGGCAGAGAGAGGAGAGAGAAAAAGATGGGCAGAGAGGAGGAGAGACAGAGAAAGGGAGGCAGAGAGGAGGAGAGAGAGAAAGGGAGGCAGAGAGAGGAGAGAGAGAAAGGGAGGCAGAGAGAGGGGAGAGAGAGAGGAGATAGAGAGGAGGAGAGAGAGAGAAAGGGAGGCAGAGAGAGGAGAGAGAGAAAAGGTCAGAGACGAGGAGAGAGAGAAAGTGAGGCAGAGAGAGGAGAGAGAGAAAGGGAGGCAGAGAAAGGGGAGAGAGACAGGAGAGAGAGGAGGAGAGAGAGAGAAATGGAGGCAGAGAGAGTAGAGAGAGAAAGGGAGGCAGGGAGAGAGGAGAGAGAGAAAGGGGGGCAGAGAGAGAAAGGGAGGCAGAGAGAGGAGAGAGAGTGAAAGGGAGGTAAAGAGAGAAGGAGATAAAGGGAGGCAGACAGAGGAGGAGAGAGAAAGGGAGGCAGAGAGAGGAGAGAGAAAGGGAGGCAAAGAGAGAAGGAGAGAAAGGGAGGCAGAGAGAGGAGGAGAGAAAGGGAGGCAAAGAGAGGAGAGAGAAAGGGAGACATAGAGAGGGGGGAGAAAAGGAGGCAGAGAGGAGGAGAGAGAGAGAGGAGAGAGAGAGGTGGAGAGAGAGAGAAATGGAAGCAGAAATTAGAGGAGAGAGAGAAAGGGATGCAGAGAGAGGAGAGATATAAAGGGAGGCAGAGAGAGAGGAGAGAGAGATAGGGAGGCAGAAAGAGGAGAGAGAGAAAGGGAGGCAGAGAGAGAGGAGAGAGAGAAAGGGAGGCAGAAAGAGGAGGAGAGACAACGGGTGCAGAGAGAGAAGGAGAGAGAAAGGGAGGCAGAGATAGGAGAGTGATGAAGGGAGGCAGAGAGAGGAGAGTGACAAAGGGAGGCAGAGAGAGGAGAGAGAGAGAGGCAGAGAGAGGAGGAGGAGAGAGAGAAAGGGAGGCAGTGAGAGAGGAGAGAGAGAGAAGGGGAGTCAGAGAGAGGAGAGGGAGAGAAAGGGAGGCAGAGAGAGGAGAGAGAAGGGGAGGCAGAGAGAAGAGGAGAAGAGAGAAAGGTAGGCAGAGAGAGGAGAGAGAGTTAAAGGGAGGCAGAGAGAGGAGAGAGAGAAAGGGAGGCAAATAGAGGAGGAGAGAAAGGGAAGCAGAGAGAGGAGAGCGAGAGAAAGGGAGTTAGATAGAGGAGAGAGAGTGCAAAAGGGAGGCAGAGAGAGAAGACGAAGATAAACAGGGGCAAGAGAGGAGAGAGACAGAAAGGGAGGAAGAGAGAGGAGAGAGAGAAAGGGAGGCAAATAGAGGAGGAGAGAAAGGGAAGCAGAGAGAGGAGAGCGAGAGAAAGGGAGACAGAGAGGGGAGAGAGAGAAAGGGGGGCAGAGAGATGAGAGAGAGAGAAAGGGAGGCAGAGAGAGGAGTAGAGAGAGAAAGAGTGGCAGAGAGAGGAGAGGGAGAAAAGGAGGCAGAGAGAGGAGAGAGAGAAAGGGGGGCAGAGAGAGGAGGAGAGAAAGGGAAGCAGAGAGAGGAGAGAGAGAAAGGGAGGCAGAGAGAGGAGAGAGAAAGGGAGGCAGAGAGATGAGAGAGAGAGAAAGGGAGACAGAGAGAGGAGAGAGAGAGAAAGTTAGGCAGAGAGATGAGAGAGAGAAAGGGAGGCAGAGAGAGAAAGGGAGGCAGGGAGAAGAGAGAGAAGAGGGAGTTAGAGAGAGAAGAGAGAGAAAGGGAGGCAGAGAGAGGAGAGAGAAAGGGGGGTAGAGAGATGAGAGAGAGAGAAGGGGAGACAGAGAGAGGAGAGAGAGAGAAAGTTAGGCAGAGAGATGAGAGAGAGAAAGGGAGGCAGAGAGAGAAAGGGAGGCAGGGAGAGGAGAGAGAAGAGGGAGTTAGAGAGAGAAGAGAGAGAAAGGGAGGCAGAGAGAGGAGAGGGAGAAGGGGAGGCAGAGAGAGGAGAGGGAGAGAAAGGGAGGCAGACAGAGGAGAGATAAAGGGGGCAGAGAGAGGAGAGAGAGAGAAAGGGAGGCAGAGAGAGGAGAGAGTGTTAAAGGGAGGCAGATAGAGGAGAGAGAGTGAGAAAGGGAGGCAGAGAGAGGAGTGACAGAAGAAGGGAGGCAGAGAGAGGAGGAGAGAAAGGGAGGCAGAGAGAGGAGGAGAGAAAGGGAGGCAAAGAGAGGATAGAGAAAGGGAGACATAGAGAGGGGGGAGAAAAGGAGGCAGAGAGGAGGAGAGAGAGAGGGTGAGGCAAAGAGAGGAGAGAGAGAAATGGAGGCAGAGAGAGGAGAGAGAGAGAGGAGAGAGGTGGAGAGAGAGAAATGGAAGCAGAAATTAGAGGAGAGAGAGAAAGGGATGCAGAGAGAGGAGAGATATAAAGGGAGGCAGAGAGAGAGAGAGAGAAAGGGAGGCAGAAAGAGGAGAGAGAGAAAGGGAGGCAGAGAGAGAGGAGAGAGAGAAAGGGAGGCAGAAAGAGGAGGAGAGACAACGGGTGCAGAGAGAGGAGGAGAGAGAAAGGGAGGCAGAGATAGGAGAGTGATGAAGGGAGGCAGAGAGAGGAGAGTGACAAAGGGAGGCAGAGAGAGGAGAGAGAGCAAATGAGGCAGAGAGAGGAGGAGAGATAGAAAATGGGAGGCAGAGAGAGGAGAGAGAGAGAGGCAGAGAGAGGAGGAGGAGAGAGAGAAAGGGAGGCAGTGAGAGAGGAGAGAGAGAGAAGGGGAGTCAGAGAGAGGAGAGGAGAGAGAAAGTGAGGCAGAGAGAGGAGAGAGAGAAAGGGAGGCAGAGAAAGGGGAGAGAGACAGGAGAGATAGAGGAGGAGAGAGAGAGAAATGGAGGCAGAGAGAGTAGAGAGAGAAAGGGAGGCAGGGAGAGAGGAGAGAGAGAAAGGGGGGCAGAGAGAGAAAGGGAGGCAGAGAGAGGAGAGCGAGTGAAAGGGAGGTAAAAAGAGAAGGAGATAAAGGGAGGCAGACAGAGGAGGAGAGAGAAAGGGAGGCAGAGAGAGGAGAGAGAAAGGGAGGCAAAGAGAGAAGGAGAGAAAGGGAGGCAGAGAGAGGAGGAGACAAAGGGAGGCAAAGAGAGGAGAGAGAAAGGGAGACATAGAGAGGGGGGAGAAAAGGAAGCAGAGAGGAGGAGAGAGAGAGAGGAGAGAGAGAGGTGAAGAGAGAGAGAAATGGAAGCAGAAATTAGAGGAGAGAGAGAAAGGGATGCAGAGAGAGGAGAGATATAAAGGGAGGCAGAGAGAGAGGAGAGAGAGATAGGGAGGCAGAAAGAGGAGAGAGAGAAAGGGAGGCAGAGAGAGAGGAGAGAGAGAAAGGGAGGCAGAAAGAGGAGGAGAGACAACGGGTGCAGAGAGAGGAGGAGAGAGAAAGGGAGGCAGAGATAGGAGAGTGATGAAGGGAGGCAGAGAGAGGAGAGTGACAAAGGGAGGCAGAGAGAGGAGAGAGAGAGAGGCAGAGAGAGGAGGAGGAGAGAGAAAGGGAGGCAGTGAGAGAGGAGTGAGAGAGAAGGGGAGTCAGAGAGAGGAGAGGGAGAGAAAGGGAGGCAGAGAGAGGAGAGAGAAGGGGAGGCAGAGAGAAGAGGAGAAGAGAGAAAGGTAGGCAGAGAGAGGAGAGAGAGTTAAAGGGAGGCAGAGAGAGGAGAGAGAGAAAGGGAGGCAAATAGAGGAGGAGAGAAAGGGAAGCAGTGAGAGGAGAGCGAGAGAAAGGGAGTTAGATAGAGGAGAGAGAGTGCGAAAGGGAGGCAGAGAGAGAAGAGGAAGATAAACAGGGGCAAGAGAGGAGAGAGACAGAAAGGGAGGAAGAGAGAGGAGAGAGAGAAAGGGAGGCAAATAGAGGAGGAGAGAAAGGGAAGCAGAGAGAGGAGAGCGAGAGAAAGGGAGACAGAGAGGGGAGAGAGAGAAAGGGAGGCAGAGAGATGAGAGAGAGAGAAAGGGAGGCAGAGAGAGGAGTAGAGAGAGAAAGAGAGGCAGAGAGAGGAGAGGGAGAAAAGGAGGCAGAGAGAGGAGAGAGAGAAAGGGGGGCAGAGAGAGGAGGAGAGAAAGGGAAGCAGAGAGAGGAGAGAGAGAAAGGGAGGCAGAGAGAGTAGAGAGAAAGGGAGGCAGAGAGATGCGAGAGAGAGAAAGGGAGACAGGGAGAGGAGAGAGAAGAGGGAGTTAGAGAGAGAAGAGAGAGAGAGGGAGGCAGAGAGAGGAGAGGGAGAAGGGGAGGCAGAGAGAGAAAGGGAGGCAGGGAGAGGAGAGAGAAGAGGGAGTTAGAGAGAGAAGAGAGAGAAAGGGAGGCAGAGAGAGGAGAGGGAGAAGGGGAGGCAGAGAGAGGAGAGGGAGAGAAAGGGAGGCAGACAGAGGAGAGATAAAGGGGGCAGAGAGAGGAGAGAGAGAGAAAGGGAGGCAGAGAGAGGAGAGAGTGTTAAAGGGAGGCAGATAGAGGAGAGAGAGTGAGAAAGGGAGGCAGGGAGAGGAGTGACAGAGGAAGGGAGGCAGAGAGAGGAGGAGAGAAAGGGAGGCAGAGAGAGGAGGAGAGAAAGGGAGGCAAAGAGAGGAGAGAGAAAGGGAGACATAGTGAGGGGGGATAAAAGGAGGCAGAGAGGAGGAGAGAGAGAGGGTGAGGCAAAGAGAGGAGAGAGAGAAATGGAGGCAGAGAGAGGAGAGAGAGAGAGGAGAGAGAGAGGTGGAGAGAGAGAGAAATGGAAGCAGAAATTAGAGGAGAGAGAGAAAGGGATGCAGAGAGAGGAGATATAAAGGGAGGCAGAGAGAGAGAGAGAGAAAGGGAGGCAGAAAGAGGAGAGAGAGAAAGAGAGGCAGAGAGAGAGGAGAGAGAGAAAGGGAGGCAGAAAGAGGAGGAGAGACAACGGGTGCAGAGAGAGGAGGAGAGAGAAAGGGAGGCAGAGATAGGAGAGTGATGAAGGGAGGCAGAGAGAGGAGAGTGACAAAGGGAGGCAGAGAGAGGAGAGAGAGCAAATGAGGCAGAGAGAGGAGGAGAGATAGAAAATGGGAGGCAGAGAGAGGAGAGAGAGAGAGGCAGAGAGAGGAGGAGGAGAGAGAGAAAGGGAGGCAGTGAGAGAGGAGAGAGAGAGAAGGGGAGTCAGAGAGAGGAGAGGGAGAGAAAGGGAGGCAGAGAGAGGAGAGAGAAGGGGAGGCAGAGAGAAGAGGAGAAGAGAGAAAGGTAGGCAGAGAGAGGAGAGAGAGTTAAAGGGAGGCAGAGAGAGGAGAGAGAAAGGGAGGCAAAGAGAGGAGGAGAGAAAGGGAAGCAGAGAGAGGACAGCGAGAGAAAGGGAGTTAGATAGAGGAGAGAGAGTGCGAAAGGGAGGCAGAGAGGGAAGAGGAAGATAAAGAGGGGCAGAGAGAGGAGAGAGACAGAAAGGGAGGAAGAGAGAGGAGGGAGAGAAAAGGAGGCAGAGAGGAAGAGAGAGAAAGTGAGGCAGAGAGAGGATAGACAGAGAAAGGGAGGCAGAGAGAGGGGGAGAGAGAGAGAAAGGGGGAAGAGAGAGGAGAGAGAGAAGGAGAGGCAGAGAGAGGAGAGAGATAAGGGGAGGCAGAGATGAGAGGGAAAGAAAGGGAGGCAGAAAGAGGAGAGTGATGAAGGGAGGCAGAGAGAGGAGACAGAGAGAGAGGGAGGCAGAGAGAGGATAGACAGAGAAAGGGAGGCAGAGAGAGGAGGAGAGAGAGAAATGGGGAAGAGAGAGGAGAGAGAGAAAATGAGGCAGAGTTAGGAGGAGAGATAGAAAAGGGGAGGCAGAGAGAGGAGAGAGAGAGGGGGTGGCAGAGAGAGCAGAGACAGAGAAGGGGAGGCAGAGAGAGGAGAGAGAGAGAAAGAGAGGCAGAGATAGGAGGAGAGAGAGAAAGGGAGGCAGTGAGAGAGGAGAGAGAGAGAAGGGGAGTCAGAGAGAGGAGAGGGAGAGAAAGGGAGGCAGAGAGAGGAGAGAGAAAGGGGGCTGAGAGAGGAGAGAGAAGGAGAGGCAGAGAGAAGAGGAGAAGAGAGAAAGGGGGGCAGAGAGAGGAGAGAGAGAAAGGGAGGCAAAGAGAGGAGGAGAGAAAGGGAAGCAGAGAGAAGAGAGAGAGAAAGGGAGGCAGGGAGAGGAGAGAGGGGGGAGTTAGAGAGAGAAGAGAGAGAGAGAAAGGGAGGCAGAGAGAGGAGATGGAGAAGGGGAGGCAGAGAGAGGAGAGGGAGAGAAAGGGAGGCAGAGAGAGGAGAGAGAAAGGGAGGCAGAGAGAGGAGGTAGAAGGGGAGGCAGAGAGAAGAGGAGAAGAGAGAAAGGGAGGCAGAGAGAGGAGAGAGAGTTAAAGGGAGGCAGATAGAGGAGAGAGAGAAAGGGAGGCAGAGAAAGGAGTGACAGAGAAAGGGAGGCAGAGAGATGATAGGGAGAGAATAGGAGGCAGATAGAGGAGAGAAAGAGAAAGGGAGGCAGAGAGAGGAGAGAAAAAAGAGAGAGAAAGGGAGGCAGAGAGAGGAGAGAGAGAGAAGAGAGAGAGAAAGGGGCAGAGAGAGATGAGAGAGAAAGGGAGGTAGAGAGAGAAGAGAGAGAAAGGGAGGCAAAGAGAGGAGGAGAGAAAGGGAGGCAGAGAGAGGAGAGACAGAGAAAGGGAGGCAGAGAGGGGATAGAGAGAGAACAGGAGGCAGAGAGAGGAGAGAAAGAGAAAGGGAGGCAGAGAGAGGAGAGAGGAGAGAGAGAGAAAGGGAGGCAGAGAGAGAGGAGAGAGAGAAAGGGAGGCAGATAGAGGAGAGAGAGTGAGAAAAGGAGGTAGAGAGAGGAGAGACAGAGAAGGGGAGGCAGAGAGAGACGAGAGTGAGAAAGAGAGGCAGAGAGAGGAGGAGGAGAGAAAACAGGAGGCAGAGAGAGAGAGGAGAGAGAGAGAAAGGGAGGCAGAGAGAGGATAGAGAGAGAACAGGAGGCAGAGAGAGGAGAGAAAGAGAAAGGGAGGCAGAGAGAGGAGAGAGGAGAGAGAGAGAAAGGGAGGGAGGCAGAGAGAGGAGTGGGAGAGAAAGGGAGGCAGAGAGAGGAGAGAGAACGGGAGGCAGAGAGAGGAGGAGAGAGTAAGGGAGGCAGAGAGACGAGAGAGAAAGGGAGGCAGAGAGAGGAGAGAGAGAAGGAGAGGCAGAGAGAAGAGGAGAAGAGAGAAAGGGAAGAAGATAGGAGAGAGAGTTTAAGGGAGGCAGATAGAGGAGACAGAGTTAGAAAGGGAGACAGAGAGAGGAGAGACAGAGAAAGGGAGGAAGAGAGAGGGAGAGAGAGAGAATGGGAGTCAGAGAGAGGATAGAGAGAGAACAGGAGGCAGAGAGATAGAAGAGAGAGAGAAAGCAGGCAGAGAGAGGAGAGAGAAATAGGGAGGCAGAGAGGAGGAGAGAGAGAAAGTGAGGCAGAGAGAGGGGGGAGAGAGAGAAAAGGGGAGGCAGAGAGAGGAGAGAGAGTGGGGGAGGCAGAGAGAGCAGATAAGATAAATAGAAGGGGAGAGATAGAAGAGAGAGAGAAAGAGAGGGAGAGAGAGAGGAGGAGGAGAGAGAGAAAGGGAGGCAGAGAGAGAAGAGAGAGAGAGAAAATGAGGCAGAGAGAGGAGGAGAGATAGAAAAGGGGAGGCAGAGAGAGGAGAGAGAGAGGGGGAGGCAGAGAGAGCAGAGACAGAGAAGGGGAGGCAGAGAGAGGAGAGAGAGAGAAAGAGAGGCAGAGATAGGAGGAGGAGAGAGAGAAAGGGAGGCAGTGAGAGAGGAGAGAGAGAGAAGTGGAGTCAGAGAGAGGAGAGGGAGAGAAAGGGAGGCAGAGAGAGTAGAGAGAAAGGGGGGCAGAGAGAGGAGAGAGAAGGGGAGGCAGAGAGAAGAGGAGAAGAGAGAAAGGTAGGCAGAGAGAGGAGAGAGAGTTAAAGGGAGGCAGAGAGAGGAGAGAGAGAAAGGGAGGCAAATAGAGGAGGAGAGAAAGGGAAGCAGAGAGAGGAGAGCGAGAGAAAGGGAGTTAGATAGAGGAGAGAGAGTGCGAAAGGGAGGCAGAGAGAGAAGAGGAAGATAAAGAGGGGCAGAGAGAGGAGAGAGACAGAAAGGGAGGAAGATAGAGGAGGGAGAGAAAAGGAGGCAGAGAGGAAGAGAGAGAAAGTGAGGCAGAGAGAGGATAGACAGAGAAAGGGAGTCAGAGAGAGGGGGAGAGAGAGAGAAAGGGGGAAGAGAGAGGAGAGAGAGAAGGAGAGGCAGAGAGAGGAGAGAGATAAGGGGAGGCAGAGATGAGAGGGAAAAAAAGGGAGGCAGAAAGAGGAGAGTGATGAAGGGAGGCAGAGAGAGGAGACAGAGAGAAAGGGAGGCAGAGAGAGGATAGACAGAGAAAGGGATGCAGAGAGAAGAGGAGAGAGAGAGAAAGGGGGAAGAGAGAGGAGAGAGAGAAAATGAGGCAGAGTGAGGAGGAGAGATAGAAATGGGGAGGCAGAGAGGAGAGAGGAGAGAGAGAGGGGGAGGCAGAGAGAGCAGAGACAGAGAAGGGGAGGCAGAGAGAGGAGAGAGAGAGAAAGAGAGGCAGAGATAGGAGGAGGAGAGAGAGAAAGGGAGGCAGTGAGAGAGGAGAGAGAGAGAAGGGGAGTCAGAGAGAGGAGAGGGAGAGAAAGGGAGGCAGAGAGAGGAGAGAGAAAGGGGGCAGAGAGAGGAGAGAGAAGGAGAGGCAGAGAGAAGAGGAGAAGACAGAAAGGGAGGCAGAGAGAGGAGAGAGAGTTAAAGGGAGGCAGAGAGAGGAGAGAGAGAAAGGGAGGCAAAGAGAGGAGGAGAGAAAGGGAAGCAGAGAGAAGAGAGAGAGAAAGGGAGGCAGGGAGAGGAGAGAGGAGGGAGTTAGAGAGAGAAGAGAGAGAGAGAAAGGGAGGCAGAGAGAGGAGATGGAGAAGGGGAGGCAGAGAGAGGAGAGGGAGAGAAAGGGAGGCAGAGAGAGGAGAGAGAAAGGGGGGGGCAGAGAGAGGAGAGAGAAGGGGAGGCAGAGAGAAGAGGAGAAGAGAGAAAGGGAGGCAGAGAGAGGAGAGAGAGAGAGAGAGAGAGAAAGGGGCAGAGAGAGATGAGAGAGAAAGGGAGGCAGAGAGAGAAGAGAGAGAAAGGGAGGCAAAGAGAGGAGGAGAGAAAGGGAGGCAGAGAGAGGAGAGACAGAGAAAGGGAGGCAGAGAGGGGATAGAGAGAGAACAGGTGGAGAAAGAGAGAGAGGAGAGAAAGAGAAAGGGAGGCAGAGAGAGAAGAGAGGAGAGAGAGAGAAAGGGAGGCAGAGAGAGAGGAGAGAGAGAAAGGGAGGCAGAGAGACGAGAGAGAGCGAAAGGGAGGCAGAGAGAGGATAGAGAGAGAATAGGAGGCAGAGAGAGGAGAGAAAGAGAAAGGGAGGCAGAGAGAGGAGAGAGGAGAGAAAGAGAAAGGGAGGCAGAGAGAGGAGAGAGGAGAGAGAGGGAAAGGGAGGCAGAGCAGAGAGAGGAGTGGGAGAGAAAGGGAGGCAGAGAGAGGAGAGAGAACGGGAGGCAGAGAGAGGAGGAGAGAGAAAGGGAGGCAGAGAGAGGAGAGAGAAAGGGAGGCAGAGAGAGGAGAGAGAGAGAAGGAGAGGCAGAGAGAAGAGGAGAAGATAGAAAGGGAAGAAGATAGGAGAGAGAGTTTAAGGGAGGCAGATAGAGGAGACAGAGTGAGAAAGGGAGACAGAGAGAGGAGAGACAGATAAAGGGAGGAAGAGAGAGGGAGAGAGAGAGAATGGGAGTCAGGGAGAGGATAGAGAGAGAACAGGAGGCAGAGAGAAAGAAGAGAGAGAGAAAGCAGGCAGAGAGAGGAGAGAGAGAAAGTGAGGCAGAGAGAGGGGGGAGAGAGAGAAAAGGGGAGGCAGAGAGAGGAGAGAGAGTGGGGGAGGCAGAGAGATCAGATAAAGAGAAGGGGAGAGATAGAAGAGAGAGAGAAAGAGAGGGAGAGAGAGAGGAGGAGAGAGAGAGAAAATGAGGCAGAGTGAGGAGGAGAGATAGAAAAGGGGAGGCAGAGAGAGGAGAGAGAGAGGGGGAGGCAGAGAGAGCAGAGACAGAGAAGGGGAGGCAGAGAGAGGAGAGAGAGAGAAAGAGAGGCAGTGAGAGAGGAGAGAGAGAGAAGGGGAGTCAGAGAGAGGAGAGGGAGAGAAAGGGAGGCAGAGAGAGGAGAGAGAAAGGGGGGCAGAGAGAGGAGAGAGAAGGAGAGGCAGAGAGAAGAGGAGAAGAGAGAAAGGGAGGCAGAGAGAGGAGGAGAGAAAGGGAGGCAAAGAGAGGAGAGAGAGAAAGGGAGACAGAGAGAGGGGGGGAGAAAAGGAGGCAGATAGGAGGAGAGAGAGAGGGTGAGGCAAAGAGAGGAAAGAGAGAAAGGGAGGCAGAGAGAGGAGAGACAGAGGAGAGAGAGAGGAGGAGAGAGAGAGAAATGGAAGCAGAAATTAGAGGAGAGATAGAAAGGGAAGCAGAGAGAGGAGAGATATAAAGGGAGGCAGATAGAGAGGAGAGAGAGAAAGGGAGGCAGAAAGAGGAGAGAGAGAAGGGGAGGCAGCAAAAGGAGAGGGAGAGAAAGGGAGGCAGAGAGAGGAAAGAGAGTTAAAGGGAGGCCGATAGAGGAGACAGAGTGAGAAAGGGAGGCAGAGAGAGGAGAAACAGAGAAAGGGAGGAAGAGAGAAGGAGAGAGAGAGAATGGGAGTCAGAGAGAGGATAGTGAGAGAACAGGAGGCAGAGAGAGAGAAGAGAGAGAGAAAGGAGGCAGAGAGAGGAGAGAGAAAAAGGGAGGCAGAGAGGAGGAGAGAGAGAAAGTGAGGCAGAGACAGGGGGGAGAGAGAGAAAGGGGGAGGCAGAGAGAGGAGAGAGAGAGTGGGGGAGGCAGAGAGAGAAGAGAAAGAGAAGGGGAGAGAGAGAAGAGAGAGAAAAAGAGAGGGAGAGAGAGGAGGAGGAGAGAGAGAAAGGGAGGCAGAGAGAGAAGAGAGGAGAGACAGAGAACGGGAGGCAGAGAGAGGAGAGAGATAGAAAGGGAGGAAGAGAGAAGAGGTAGAGAAAAGGAGGCAGAGAGGAGGAGAGAGAGAAAGTGAGGCAGAGAGAGGACAGAAAGAAAGGGAGGCAGAGAGAGGGGAGAGAGAGGAGAGAGAGGAGGAGAGAGAGAAAGGGAGGCAGAGAGAGGAGCGAGAGAAAAGGAGGCAGAGAGGAGGAGAGAGAGAAAGTGAGGCAGAGAGAGGAGAGAGAGAGAACTGGAGGCAGAGAGAGAGAAGAGAGAGAGAAAGGAGGCAGAGAGAGGAGAGAGAAAAAGGGAGGCAGAGAGGAGGAGAGAGAGAAAGAGAGGCAGAGAGAGGGGGGAGAGAGAGAAAAGGGGAGGCAGAGAGAGGAGAGAGAGAGTGGGGGAGGCAGAGATAGAAGATCAAGAGAAGGGGAGAGAGAGAAGAGAGAGAAAAAGAGATGGAGAGAGAGGAGGAGGAGAGAGAGAAAGAGAGGCAGAGAGAGGAGAGAGAGAGAAAGGGAGGAAGAGAGAAGACGTAGAGAAAATGAAGCAGAGAGGAGGAGAGAGAGAAAGTGAGGCAGAGAGAGGATAGAGAGAAAAGGAGGCAGAGAGAGGGGAGAGAGAGAGGAGAGACAGGAGGAGAGAGAGAAATGGAGAAAGAGAGAGGAGCGAGACAAAAGGAGGCAGAGAGGAGGAGAGAGAGAAAGTGAGGCAGAGAGAGGAGAGAGAGAAGGGGAGGCCGAGATAGGGGAGAGAGACAGGAGAGAGAGAGGAGGAGAGAGAGAGAAATGGAGGCAGAAAGAGAGGAGAGAGAGAAAGGGAGGACGAGAGGGAGGAGTGAAAGAAAGGGAGGCAGAGAGACAAAGGGAGGCAGAGAGAGGCGAGAGACAGTGAAAGGGAGGCAAAGAGAGAAGGAGAGAAAGGGAGGCAGAGAGAGGAGGAGAGAGAGAGGGTGAGGCAAAGAGAGGAGAGAGAGAAAGGGAGGCAGAGAGAGGAGAGAGAGAGGAGAGAGAGAGGAGGAGAGAGAGAGAAATGGAAGCAGAAATTAGAGAGATAGAAAGGGAGGCAGAGAGAGGAGAGATATAAAGGGAGGCAGAGAGAGGAGAGAGAGAAGGGGAGGCAGCAAAAGGAGAGGGGAGAAAGGGAGGCAGAGAGAGGAGAGAGAACGGGATTCAGAGAGAGGAGGAGAGAGAGAAAGGGAGGCAGAGAGAGGAGAGCGAAAGGGAGGCAGAGAGAGGATAGTGAGAGAACAGGAGGCAGAGAGAGAGAAGAGAGAGAGAAAGGAGGCAGAGAGAGGAGAGAGAAAAAGGGAGGCAGAGAGGAGGAGAGAGAGAAAGTGAGGCAGAGAGAGGGGGAGAGAGAGAAAAGGGGAGGCAGAGAGAGGATAGAGAGAGTGGGGGAGGCAGAGAGAGAAGAGAAAGAGAAGGGGAGTGAGAGAGGAGCGAGAGAAAAGGAGGCAGAGAGGAGGAGAGAGAGAAAGTGAGGCAGAGAGAGGAGAGAGAGAAAGGGAGGCAGAGATAGGGGAGAGAGACAGGAGAGAGAGAGGAGGAGAGAGAGAGAAATGGAGGCAGAAAGAGAGGAGAGAGAGAAAGGGAGGAAGAGAGAGAGGAGTGAAAGAAAGATAGGCAGAGAGAGAAAGGGAGGCAGAGGGAGGCGAGAGAGAGTGAAAGGGAGGCAAAGAGAGAAGGAGAGAAAGGGAGGCAGAGAGAGGAGGAGAGAGAAAGGGAGGCAGAGAGAGGAGTGAGAGAAAGGGAGGCAAAGAGAGAAGGAGAGAAAGGGAAGCAGAGAGAGGAGGAGAGAAAGGAAGGCAAAGAGAGGAGAGAGAGAAAGGGAGACAGAGAGAGGGGGGAGAAAAGAGGGCAGAGAGGAGGAGAGAGAGAGGGTGAGGCAAAGAGAGGAAAGAGAGAAAGGGAGGCAGAGAGAGGAGAGAGAGAGGAGGAGAGAGAGAGAAATGGAGGCAGAAATTAGAGGAGAGAGAGAAAGGGAGGCAGAGAGAGGAGAGATATAAAGGGAGGCAGAGAGAGAGGAGAAAGAGAAAGGGAGGCAGAAAGAGGAGAGAGAGAAAGGGAGTCACAGAGAGAGGAGAGATAGAAAGGAAGGCAGAGAGAGGAGGAGAGAGAACGGGAGGCAGAGAGAGAGGAGAGTGTGAGAAAAGGAGGCAGAGAGAGGAGAGACAGAGAACGGGAGGCAGAGAGAGGAGAGAGATAGAAAGGGAGGAAGAGAGAAGAGGTAGAGAAAAGGAGGCAGAGAGGAGGAGAGAGAGAAAGTGAGGCAGAGAGAGGACAGAGAGAAAGGGAGGCAGAGAGAGGGGAGAGAGAGAGGAGAGAGAGGAGGAGAGAGAGAAAGGAGGCAGAGAGAGGAGCGAGAGAAAAGGAGGCAGAGAGGAGGAGCGAGAGAAAGTGAGGCAGAGAGAGGAGAGAGAGAGAACAGGAGGCAGAGAGAGAGAAGAGAGAGAGAAAGGAGGCAGAGAGAGGAGAGAGAAAAAGGGAGGCAGAGAGGAGGAGAGAGAGAAAGTGAGGCAGAGAGAGGGGGGAGAGAGAGAAAAGTGGAGGCAGAGAGAGGAGAGAGAGAGTGGGGGAGGCAGAGAGAGAAGAGAAAGAGAAGGGAAGAGAGAGAAGAGAGAGAAAAAGAGAGGGAGAGAGAGGAGGAGGAGAGAGAGAAAGGGAGGCAGAGAGAGAGGAGAGAGAGAGAAAGGGAGGCAGAGAGAGGAAAGAGAGTTGAATGAAGGCAGATAGAGGAGAGAGAGTGAGAAAAGGAGGGAGAGAGAGGAGAGACAGAGAATGGGAGGCAGAGAGAGGAGAGAGATAGAAAGGGGGAAGAGAGAAGAGGTAGAGAAAAGGAGGCAGAGAGGAGGAGAGAGAGAAAGTAAGGCAGAGAGAGGATAGAGAGAAAGGGAGGCAGAGAGAGGGGGGAGAGAGAGGAGAGAGAGGAGGAGAGAGAGAAAGGGAGGCAGAGAGAGGAGCGAGAGAAAATGAAATGAGGCAGAGAGCAGGAGAGAGAGAAAGTGAGGCAGAGAGAGGAGAGAGAGAAAGGGAGGCAGAGATAGGGTAGAGAGACAGGAGAGAGAGGAGGAGAGAGAGAGAGAAATGGAGGCAGAAAGAGAGGAGAGAGAGAAAGGGAGGAAGAGAGAGAGGAGTGAAAGAAAGGGAGGCAGAGAGAGAAAGGGAGGCAGAGGGAGGCGAGAGAGAGTGAAAGGGAGGCAAAGAGAGAAGGAGAGAAAGGGAGGCAGAGAGAGGAGGAGAGAGAAAGGGAGGCAGAGAGAGGAGAGAGAGAAAGGGAGGCAAAGAGAGAAGGAGAGAAAGGGAGGCAGAGAGAGGAGGAGAGAAAGGAAGGCAAAGAGAGGAGAGAGAGAAAGGGAGACAGAGAGAGGGGGGAGAAAAGGAGGCAGAGAGGAGGAGAGAGAGAGGGTGAGGCAAAGAGAGGAAAGAGAGAAAGGGAGGCAGAGAGAGGAGAGAGAGAGGAGAGAGAGAGGAGGGGAGGAGAGAGAGAAAAATGGAAACAGAAATTAGAGGAGAGAGAGAAAGGGAGGCAGAGAGAGGAGATATATAAAGGGAGGCAGAGAGAGGAGAGAGAGAGAACAGGAGGCAGAGAGAGAGAAGAGAGAAAGAAAAGGAGGCAGAGAGAGGAGAGACAGAGAACGGGAGGCAGAGAGAGGAGAGAGATAGAAAGGGAGGAAGAGAGAAGAGGTAGAGAAAAGGAGGCAGAGAGGAGGAGAGAGAGAAAAGGGGAGGCAGAGAGAGGGGGGGAGGCAGAGAGAGCAGAGACAGAGAAGGGGAGGCAGAGAGAGGAGAGAGAGAGAAAGAGAGGCAGAGATAGGAGGAGGAGAGAGAGAAAGGGAGGCAGTGAGAGAGGAGAGAGAGAGAAGGGGAGTCAGAGAGAGGAGAGGGAGAGAAAGGGAGGCAGAGAGAGTAGAGAGAAAGGGGGCAGAGAGAGGAGAGAGAAGGAGAGGCAGAGAGAAGAGGAGAAGAGAGAAAGAGGGAGGCAGAGAGAGGAGAGAGAGTTAAAGGGAGGCAGAGAGAGGAGTGAGAGAAAGGGAGGCAAAGAGAGGAGGAGAGAAAGGGAGGCAAAGAGAGAAGGAGAGAAAGGGAGGCAGAGAGAGGAGGAGAGAAAGGAAGGCAAAGAGAGGAGAGAGAGAAAGGGAGACAGAGAGAGGGGGGAGAAAAGGAGGCAGAGAGGAGGAGAGAGAGAGGGTGAGGCAAAGAATGGGAGGCAGAGAGAGGAGAGAGATAGAAAGGGGGAAGAGAGAAGAGGTAGAGAAAAGGAGGCAGAGAGGAGGAGAGAGAGAAAGTAAGGCAGAGAGAGGATAGAGAGAAAGGGAGGCAGAGAGAGGGGGGAGAGAGAGGAGAGAGAGGAGGAGAGAGAGAAAGGGAGGCAGAGAGAGGAGCGAGAGAAAATGAGGCAGAGAGCAGGAGAGAGAGAAAGTGAGGCAGAGAGAGGAGAGAGAGAAAGGGAGGCAGAGATAGGGGAGAGAGACAAGGAGAGAGAGGAGGAGAGAGAGAGAGAAATGGAGGCAGAAAGAGAGGAGAGAGAGAAAGGGAGGAAGAGAGAGAGGAGTGAAAGAAAGGGAGGCAGAGAGAGAAAGGGAGGCAGAGGGAGGCGAGAGAGAGTGAAAGGGAGGCAAAGAGAGAAGGAGAGAAAGGGAGGCAGAGAGAGGAGGAGAGAGAAAGGGAGGCAGAGAGAGGAGAGAGAGAAAGGGAGGCAAAGAGAGAAGGAGAGAAAGGGAGGCAGAGAGAGGAGGAGAGAAAGGAAGGCAAAGAGAGGAGAGAGAGAAAGGGAGACAGAGAGAGGGGGGAGAAAAGGAGGCAGAGAGGAGGAGAGAGAGAGGGTGAGGCAAAGAGAGGAAAGAGAGAAAGGGAGGCAGAGAGAGGAGAGAGAGAGGAGAGAGAGAGGAGGAGAGAGAGAAAAATGGAAACAGAAATTAGAGGAGAGAGAGAAAGGGAGGCAGAGAGAGGAGATATATAAAGGGAGGCAGAGAGAGAGGAGAGAGAGAACAGGAGGCAGAGAGAGAGAAGAGAGAAAGAAAAGGAGGCAGAGAGAGGAGAGACAGAGAACGGGAGGCAGAGAGAGGAGAGAGATAGAAAGGGAGGAAGAGAGAAGAGGTAGAGAAAAGGAGGCAGAGAGGAGGAGAGAGAGAAAAGGGGAGGCAGAGAGAGGAGAGAGAGGGGGGGAGGCAGAGAGAGCAGAGACAGAGAAGGGGAGGCAGAGAGAGGAGAGAGAGAGAAAGAGAGGCAGAGAGAGGAGGAGGAGAGAGAGAAAGGGAGGCAGTGAGAGAGGAGAGAGAGAGAAGGGGAGTCAGAGAGAGGAGAGGGAGAGAAAGGGAGGCAGAGAGAGTAGAGAGAAAGGGGGCAGAGAGAGGAGAGAGAAGGAGAGGCAGAGAGAAGAGGAGAAGAGAGAAAGGGAGGCAGAGAGAGGAGAGAGAGTTAAAGGGAGGCAGAGAGAGGAGAGAGAGAAAGGGAGGCAAAGAGAGGAGGAGAGATGGGAGGCAAAGAGAGAAGGAGAGAAAGGGAGGCAGAGAGAGGAGGAGAGAAAGGAAGGCAAAGAGAGGAGAGAGAGAAAGGGAGACAGAGAGAGGGGGGAGAAAAGGAGGCAGAGAGGAGGAGAGAGAGAGGGTGAGGCAAAGAGAGGAAAGAGAGAAAGGGAGGCAGAGAGAGGAGAGAGAGAGGAGAGAGAGAGGAGGAGAGAGAGAAAAATGGAAACAGAAATTAGAGGAGAGAGAGAAAGGGAGGCAGAGAGAGGAGATATATAAAGGGAGGCAGAGAGAGGAGAGAGAGAGAACAGGAGGCAGAGAGAGAGAAGAGAGAAAGAAAAGGAGGCAGAGAGAGGAGAGACAGAGAACGGGAGGCAGAGAGAGGAGAGAGATAGAAAGGGAGGAAGAGAGAAGAGGTAGAGAAAAGGAGGCAGAGAGGAGGAGAGAGAGAAAAGGGGAGGCAGAGAGAGGAGAGAGAGGGGGGAGGCAGAGAGAGCAGAGACAGAGAAGGGGAGGCAGAGAGGAGGAGAGAGAGAGAAAGAGAGGCAGAGATAGGAGGAGGAGAGAGAGAAAGGGAGGCAGTGAGAGAGGAGAGAGAGAGAAGGGGAGTCAGAGAGAGGAGAGGGAGAGAAAGGGAGGCAGAGAGAGTAGAGAGAAAGGGGGCAGAGAGAGGAGAGAGAAGGAGAGGCAGAGAGAAGAGGAGAAGAGAGAAAGGGAGGCAGAGAGAGGAGAGAGAGTTAAAGGGAGGCAGAGAGAGGAGAGAGAGAAAGGGAGGCAAAGAGAGGAGGAGAGAAAGGGAAGCAGAGAGAAGAGAGAGAGAAAGGGAGGCAGGGAGAGGAGAGAGAGAAAGGGAGGAAGAGAGAGAGGAGTGAAAGAAAGGGAGGCAGAGAGAGAAAGGGAGGCAGAGGGAGGCGAGAGAGAGAGAAAGGGAGGCAAAGAGAGAAGGAGAGAAAGGGAGGCAGAGAGAAGGAGGAGAGAGAAAGGGAGGCAGAGAGAGGAGAGAGAGAAAAAGGGAGGCAAAGAGAGAAGGAGAGAAAGGGAGGCAGAGAGAGGAGGAGAGAAAGGAAGGCAAAGAGAGGAGAGAGAGAAAGGGAGACAGAGAGAGGGGGGAGAAAAGGAGGCAGAGAGGAGGAGAGAGAGAGGGTGAGGCAAAGAGAGGAGAGAGAGAAAGGGAGACAGAGAGAGGGGGGAGAAAAGGAGGCAGAGAGGAGGAGAGAGAGAGGGTGAGGCAAAGAGAGGAAAGAGAGAAAGGGAGGCAGAGAGAGGAGAGAGAGAGGAGAGAGAGAGGAGGAGAGAGAGAAAAATGGAAACAGAAATTAGAGGAGAGAGAGAAAGGGAGGCAGAGAGAGGAGATATATAAAGGGAGGCAGAGAGAGGAGAGAGAGAGAACAGGAGGCAGAGAGAGAGAAGAGAGAAAGAAAAGGAGGCAGAGAGAGGAGAGACAGAGAACGGGAGGCAGAGAGAGGAGAGAGATAGAAAGGGAGGAAGAGAGAAGAGGTAGAGAAAAGGAGGAGGCAGAGAGGAGGAGAGAGAGAAAAGGGGAGGCAGAGAGAGGAGAGAGAGGGGGGGAGGCAGAGAGAGCAGAGACAGAGAAGGGGAGGCAGAGAGAGGAGAGAGAGAGAAAGAGAGGCAGAGATAGGAGGAGGAGAGAGAGAAAGGGAGGCAGTGAGAGAGGAGAGAGAGAGAAGGGGAGTCAGAGAGAGGAGAGGGAGAGAAAGGGAGGCAGAGAGAGTAGAGAGAAAGGGGGCAGAGAGAGGAGAGAGAAGGAGAGGCAGAGAGAAGAGGAGAAGAGAGAAAGGGAGGCAGAGAGAGGAGAGAGAGTTAAAGGGAGGCAGAGAGAGGAGAGAGAGAAAGGGAGGCAAAGAGAGGAGGAGAGAAAGGGAAGCAGAGAGAAGAGAGAGAGAAAGGGAGGCAGGGAGAGGAGAGAGGAGGGATTTAGAGAGAGAAGAGAGAGAGAGAAAGGGAGGCAGAGAGAGGAGATGGAGAAGGGGAGGCAGAGAGAGGAGAGGGAGAGAAGGGGAGGCAGAGAGAGGAGAGAGAGAAAGGGAGGCAAAGAGAGGAGGAGAGAAAGGGAAGCAGAGAGAAGAGATAGAGAAAGGGAGGCAGGGAGAGGAGAGAGGAGGGATTTAGAGAGAGAAGAGAGAGAGAGAAAGGGAGGCAGAGAGAGGAGATGGAGAAGGGGAGGCAGAGAGAGGAGAGGGAGAGAAGGGGAGGCAGAGAGAGGAGAGAGAAAGGGTGGCAGAGAGAGGAGAGAGAAGGGGAGGCAGAGAGAAGAGGAGAAGAGAGAAAGGGAGGCAGAGAGAGGAGAGAGAGTTAAAGGGAGGCAGATAGAGGAGAGAGAGTGAGAAAGGGAGGCAGAGAAAGGAGTGACAGAGAAAGGGAGGCAGAGAGAGGATAGAGAGAGAATAGGAGGCAGAGAGATGAGAGAAAGCGAAAGGGAGGCAGAGAGAGGAGAGAAAAGAGAGAGAGAAAGGGAGGCAGAGAGAGGAGAGAGAGAGAGAGAGAGAGAGAGAGAGAGAGAGAGAGAAAGGGGCAGAGAGAGATGAGAGAGAAAGGGAGGCAGAGAGAGAAGAGAGAGAAAGGGAGGCAAAGAGAGGAGGAGAGAAAGGGAGGCAGAGAGAGGAGAGACAGAGAAAGGGAGGCAGAGAGGGGATAGAGAGAGAACAGGAGGCAGAGAGAGAGGAGAGAAAGAGAAAGGGAGGCAGAGAGAGGAGAGAGGAGAGAGAGAGAAAGGGAGGCAGAGAGAGAGGAGAGAGAGAAAGGGAGGCAGAGAGACGAGAGAGAGCGAAAGGGAGGCAGAGAGAGGAGAGAGAGAGAAGGGGAGGCAGAGAGAAGAGGAGAAGAGAGAAAGGGAGGCAGAGAGAGGAAAGAGAGTTAAAAGGAGGCAGATAGAGGAGAGAGGGTGAGAAAAGGAGGCAGAGAGAGGAGAGACAGAGAAGGGGAGGCAGAGAGAGACGAGAGTGAGAAAGAGAGGCAGAGAGAGGAGGAGGAGAGAAAAGGGGAGGCAGACAGAGAGAGAGGAGAGAGAGAGAAAGGGAGGCAGAGAGAGGATAGAGAGAGAACAGGAGGCAGAGAGAGGAAAGAAAGAGAAAGGGAGGCAGAGAGAGGAGAGAGGAGAGAAAGAGAAAGGGAGGCAGAGAGAGGAGAGAGGAGAGAGAGAGAAAGGGAGGCAGAGAGAGGAGTGGGAGAGAAAGGGAGGCAGAGAGAGGAGAGAGAAGGGGAGGCAGAGAGAGGAGGAGAGAGAAAGGGAGGCAGAGAGAGGAGAGAGAAAGGGAGGCAGAGAGAGGAGAGAGAGCGAAGGAGAGGCAGAGTGAAGAGGAGAAGATAGAAAGGGAAGAAGATAGGAGAGAGAGAGTTTAAGGGAGGCAGATAGAGGAGACAGAGTGAGAAAGGGAGACAGAGAGAGGAGAGACAGAGAAAGGGAGGAAGAGAGAGGGAGAGAGAGAGAATGGGAGTCAGAGAGAGGATAGAGAGAGAACAGGAGGCAGAGAGAAAGAAGAGAGAGAGAAAGAAAGCAGGCAGAGAGAGGAGAGAGAGAAAGTGAGGCAGAGAGAGGGGGGAGAGAGAGAAAAGGGGAGGCAGAGAGAGGAGAGAGAGAGTGGGGGAGGCAGAGAGAGCAGATAAAGAGAAGGGGAGAGATAGAAGAGAGAGAGAAAGAGAGGGAGAGAGAGAGGAGGAGTAGAGAGAGAAAGGGAGGCAGAGAGAGAGGAGAGAGAGAGAACATGAGGCAGAGTGAGGAGGAGAGATAGAAAAGGGGAGGCAGAGAGAGGAGAGAGAGAGGGGGAGGCAGAGAGAGCAGAGACAGAGAAGGGGAGGCAGAGAGAGGAGAGAGAGAGAAAGAGAGGCAGAGATAGGAGGAGGAGAGAGAGAAAGGGAGGCAGTGAGAGAGGAGAGAGAGAGAAGGGGAGTCAGAGAGAGGAGAGGGAGAGAAAGGGAGGCAGAGAGAGGAGAGAGAAAGGGGGGCAGAGAGAGGAGAGAGAAGGAGAGGCAGAGAGAAGAGGAGAAGAGAGAAAGGGAGGCAGAGAGAGGAGGAGAGAAAGGGAGGCAAAGAGAGGAGAGAGAGAAAGGGAGACAGAGAGAGGGGGGGAGAAAAGGAGGCAGATAGGAGGAGAGATAGAGGGTGAGGCAAAGAGAGGAAAGAGAGAAAGGGAGGCAGAGAGAGGAGAGAGAGAGGAGAGAGAGAGGATAAGAGAGAGAGAAATGGAAGCAGAAATTAGAGGGGAGAGATATAAAGGGAAGCAGATAGAGAGGAGAGAGAGAAAGGGAGGCAGAAAGAGGAGAGAGAGAAGGGGGGGCAGCAAAAGGAGAGGGAGAGAAAGGGAGGCAGAGAGAGGAAAGAGAGTTAAAGGGAGGCCGATAGAGGAGACAGAGTGAGAAAGGGAGGCAGAGAGAGGAGAAACAGAGAAAGGGAGGAAGAGAGAAGGAGAGAGAGAGAATGGGAGTCAGAGAGAGGATAGTGAGAGAACAGGAGGCAGAGAGAGAGAAGAGAGAGAGAAAGGAGGCAGAGAGAGAGGAGAGAGAAAAAGGGAGGCAGAGAGGAGGAGAGAGAGAAAGTGAGGCAGAGAGAGGGGGGAGAGAGAGAAAGGGGGAGGCAGAGAGAGGAGAGAGAGAGTGGGGGAGGCAGAGAGAGAAGAGAAAGAGAAGGGGAGAGAGAGAAGAGAGAGAAAAAGAGAGGGAGAGAGAGGAGGAGGAGAGAGAGAAAGGGAGGCAGAGAGAGGAGAGACAGAGAACGGGAGGCAGAGAGAGGAGAGAGATAGAAAGGGAGGAAGAGAGAAGAGGTAGAGAAAAGGAGGCAGAGAGGAGGAGAGAGAGAAAGTGAAGCAGAGAGAGGACAGAAAGAAAGGGAGGCAGAGAGAGGGGAGAGAGAGGAGAGAGAGGAGGAAGAGAGAAAGGGAGGCAGAGAGAGGAGTGAGAGAAAAGGAGGCAGAGAGGAGGAGAGAGAGAAAGTGAGGCAGAGAGAGGAGAGAGAGAGAACGGGAGGCAGAGAGAGAGAAGGGAGAGAGAAAGGAGGCAGAGAGAGGAGAGAGAAAAAGGGAGGCAGAGAGGAGGGGAGAGAGAAAGTGAGGCAGAGAGAGGGGGGAGAGAGAGAAAAGGGGAGGCAGAGAGAGGAGAGAGAGAGTGGGGGAGGCAGAGAGAGAAGATAAAGAGAAGGGGAGAGAGAGAAGAGAGAGAAAAAGAGATGGAGAGAGAGGAGGGGGAGAGAGAGAAAGGGAGGCAGAGAGAGGAGAGAGAGAGAAAGGGAGGAAGAGAGAAGACGTAGAGAAAATGAGGCAGAGAGGAGGAGAGAGAGAAAGTGAGGCAGAGAGAGGATAGAGAGAAAAGGAGGCAGAGAGAGGGGAGAGAGAGAGGAGAGACAGGAGGAGAGAGAGAAATGGAGAAAGAGAGAGGAGCGAGACAAAAGGAGGCAGAGAGGAGGAGAGAGAGAAAGTGAGGCAGAGAGAGGAGAGAGAGAAGAGGAGGCCGAGATAGGGGAGAGAGACAGGAGAGAGAGAGGAGGAGAGAGAGAGAAATGGAGGCAGAAAGAGAGGAGAGAGAGAAAGGGAGGACGAGAGGGGGGAGTGAAAGAAAGGGAGGCAGAGAGACAAAGGGAGGCAGAGAGAGGCGAGAGACAGTGAAAGGGAGGCAAAGAGAGAAGGAGAGAAAGGGAGGCAGAGAGAGGAGGAGAGAGAAAGGGAGGCAGAGAGAGGAGAGAGAGAAAGGGAGGCAAAGAGAGAAGGAGAGAAAGGGAGGCAGAGAGAGGAGGAGAGAAAGGGAGGCAAAGAGAGGATAGAGAGAAAGGGAGACAGAGAGAGGGGGGAGAAAAGGAGGCAGATAGGAGGAGAGAGAGAGGGTGAGGCAAAGAGAGGAGAGATATAAAGGGAGGCAGAGAGAGAGGAGAGAGAGAAAGGGAGGCAGAAAGAGGAGAGATAGAAAGGGAGGCAGAGAGAGGAGAGAGAGAAGGGGAGGCAGCAAAAGGAGAGGGGAGAAAGGGAGGCAGAGAGAGGAGAGAGAACGGGATTCAGAGAGAGGAGGAGAGAGAGAAAGGGAGGCAGAGAGAGGAGAGCGAAAGGGAGGCAGAGAGAGGAGAGAGAGAGAAGGAGAGGCAGAGAGAAGAGGAGAAGAGAGAAAGGGAAGAAGAGAGGAGAGAGAGTTAAAGGGAGGCAGAGAGAGGATAGTGAGAGAACAGGAGGCAGAGAGAGAGAAGAGAGAGAGAAAGGAGGCAGAGAGAGGAGAGAGAAAAAGGGAGGCAGAGAGGAGGAGAGAGAGAAAGTGAGGCAGAGAGAGGGGGGAGAGAGAGAAAAGGGGAGGCAGAGAGAGGATAGAGAGAGTGGGGGAGGCAGAGAGAGAAGAGGAAGAGAAGGGGAGTGAGAGAGGAGCGAGAGAAAAGGAGGCAGAGAGGAGGAGAGAGAGAAAGTGAGGCAGAGAGAGGAGAGAGAGAAAGGGAGGCAGAGATAGGGGAGAGAGACAGGAGAGAGAGAGGAGGAGAGAGAGAGAAATGGAGGCAGAAAGAGAGGAGAGAGAGAGAAGGGGAGGCAGAGAGAAGAGGAGAAGAGAGAAAGGGAGGCAGAGAGAGGAAAGAGAGTTAAAAGGAGGCAGATAGAGGAGAGAGGGTGAGAAAAGGAGGCAGAGAGAGGAGAGACAGAGAAGGGGAGGCAGAGAGAGACGAGAGTGAGAAAGAGAGGCAGAGAGAGGAGGAGGAGAGAAAAAGGGAGGCAGAGAGAGAGGAGAGAGAGAGAAAGGGAGGCAGAGAGAGGATAGAGAGAGAACAGGAGGCAGAGAGAGGAGAGAAAGAGAAAGGGAGGCAGAGAGAGGAGAGATGAGAGAAAGAGAAAGGGAGGCAGAGAGAGGAGAGAGGAGAGAGAGAGAAAGGGAGGCAGAGAGAGGAGTGGGAGAGAAAGGGAGGCAGAGAGAGGAGAGAGAAAGGGAGGCAGAGAGAGGAGAGAGAAAGGGAGGCAGAGAGAGGAGAGAGAGAGAAGGAGAGGCAGAGAGAAGAGGAGAAGATAGAAAGGGAAGAAGATAGGAGAAGAGAGAGTTTAAGGGAGGCAGATAGAGGAGACAGAGTGAGAAAGGGAGACAGAGAGAGGAGAGACAGAGAAAGGGAGGAAGAGAGAGGGAGAGAGAGAGAATGGGAGTCAGAGAGAGGATAGAGAGAGAACAGGAGGCAGAGAGAAAGAAGAGAGAGAGAAAGCAGGCAGAGAGAGGAGAGAGAGAAAGTGAGGCAGAGAGAGGGGGGAGAGAGAGAAAAGGGGAGGCAGAGAGAGGAGAGCGAGAGTGGGGGAGGCAGAGAGAGCAGATAAAGAGAAGGGGAGAGATAGAAGAGAGAGAGAAAGAGAGGGAGAGAGAGAGGAGGAGTAGAGAGAGAAAGGGAGGCAGAGAGAGAGGAGAGAGAGAAAAAATTAGGCAGAGTGAGGAGGAGAGATAGAAAAGGGGAGGCAGAGAGAGGAGAGAGAGAGGGGGAGGCAGTGAGAGCAGAGACAGAGAAGGGGAGGCAGAGAGAGGAGAGAGAGAGAAAGAGAGGCAGAGATAGGAGGAGGAGAGAGAGAAAGGGAGGCAGTGAGAGGGGAGAGAGAGAGAAGGGGAGTCAGAGAGAGGAGAGGGAGAGAAAGGGAGGCAGAGAGAGGAGAGAGAAAGGGGGGCAGAGAGAGGAGAGAGAAGGAGAGGCAGAGAGAAGAGGAGAAGAGAGAAAGGGAGGCAGAGAGAGGAGGAGAGAAAGGGAGGCAAAGAGAGGAGAGAGAGAAAGGGAGACAGAGAGAGGGGGGGAGAAAAGGAGGCAGATAGGAGGAGAGAGAGAGGGTGAGGCAAAGAGAGGAAAGAGAGAAAGGGAGGCAGTTAGAGGAGAGAGAGAGGAGGAGAGAGAGAGAAATGGAAGCAGAAATTAGAGGAGAGATAGAAAGGGAGGCAGAGAGAGGAGAGATATAAAGGGAGGCAGATAGAGAGGAGAGAGAAAGGGAGGCAGAAAGAGGAGAGAGAGAAGGGGGGGCAGCAAAAGGAGAGGGAGAGAAAGGGAGGCAGAGAGAGGAAAGAGAGTTAAAGGGAGGCCGATAGAGGAGACAGATTGAGAAAGGGAGGCAGAGAGAGGAGAAACAGAGAAAGGGAGGAAGAGAGAAGGAGAGAGAGAGAATGGGAGTCAGAGAGAGGATAGTGAGAGAACAGGAGGCAGAGAGAGAGAAGAGAGAGAGAAATGAGGCAGAGAGAGGAGAGAGAAAAAGGGAGGCAGAGAGGAGGAGAGAGAGAAAGTGAGGCAGAGAGAGGGGGGAGAGAGAGAAAGGGGGAGGCAGAGAGAGGAGAGAGAGAGAGTGGGGGAGGCAGAGAGAGAAGAGAAAGAGAAGGGGAGAGAGAGAAGAGAGAGAAAAAGAGAGGGAGAGAGAGGAGGAGGAGAGAGAGAAAGGGAGGCAGAGAGAGAGGAGAGACAGAGAACGGGAGGCAGAGAGGGGAGAGAGATAGAAAGGGAGGAAGAGAGAAGAGGTAGAGAAAAGGAGGCAGAGAGGAGGAGAGAGAGAAAGTGAGGCAGAGAGAGGACAGAAAGAAAGGGAGGCAAGAGAGAGGAGAAGGGAGGCAGAGAGAGGAGGAGAGAAAGGGAGTCAGAGAGAGGGGGGAAGAAAGGGAGGCAGAGAGGAGGAGAGAGAGAGGGTGAGGCAAAGAAAGAAGAGAGAGAAAGGGAGGCAGAGAGAAGAGAGAGAGAGAGGAGAGAAAGAGGAGGAGAGAGAGAGAAATGGAAGCATAAATTAGAGGAGAGAGTGAAAGGGAGGCAGAGAGAGGAGAGAGAAAGGGGGAGGCAGAGAGAGGAGAGAGAGAAAGGGAGGCAGAGAGGAGGAGAGAAGGGGAGGCAGAGAGAGGAGAGCGAGAAAGGGAGGCAGAGAGAGGAGATAGAGAGAAAGGGAAGCAGAGAAATGAGAGAGAGAGAAAGGGAGGCAGAGAAAGAAATGAAAGCAGGGAGAGGAGAGAGAGCAGGGGAGGCAGCAAAAGGAGTGGGAGAGAAAGAGAGGCAGAGAGAGGAGAGAGAACGGGAGGCAGAGAGAGGAGGAGAGAGAAATGGAGGCAGAGAGAGAGAAGAGAGAGAGAAAGGAGGCAGAGAGAGGAGAGAGAAAAAGGGAGGCAGAGAGGAGGAGAGAGAGAAAGTGAGGCAGAGAGAGGGGGGAGAGAGAGAAAAGGGGAGGCAGAGAGAGGAGAGAGAGAGTGGGGGAGGCAGAGAGAGAAGATAAAGAGAAGGGGAGAGAGAGAAGAGAGAGAAAAAGAGATGGAGAGAGAGGAGGAGGAGAGAGAGAAAGGGAGGCAGAGAGAGGAGAGAGAGAGAAAGGGAGGAAGAGAGAAGACGTAGAGAAAATGAGGCAGAGAGGAGGAGAGAGAGAAAGTGAGGCAGAGAGAGGATAGAGAGAAAAGGAGGCAGAGAGAGGGGAGAGAGAGAGGAGAGACAGGAGGAGAGAGAGAAATGGAGAAAGAGAGAGGAGCGAGACAAAAGGAGGCAGAGAGGAGGAGAGAGAGAAAGTGAGGCAGAGAGAGGAGAGAGAAGAGGAGGCCGAGATAGGGGAGAGAGACAGGAGAGAGAGAGGAGGAGAGAGAGAGAAATGGAGGCAGAAAGAGAGGAGAGGGAGAAAGGGAGGACGAGAGGGAAGAGTGAAAGAAAGGGAGGCAGAGAGACAAAGGGAGGCAGAGAGAGGCGAGAGACAGTGAAAGGGAGGCAAAGAGAGAAGGAGAGAAAGGGAGGCAGAGAGAGGAGGAGAGAGAAAGGGAGGCAGAGAGAGGAGAGAGAGAAAGGGAGGCAAAGAGAGAAGGAGAGAAATGGAGGCAGAGAGAGGAGGAGAGAAAGGGAGGCAAAGAAAGGATAGAGAGAAAGGGAGACAGAGAGAGGGGGGGAGAAAAGGAGGCAGATAGGAGGAGAGAGAGAGGGTGAGGCAAAGAGAGGAGAGAGAGAAAGGGAGTCAGAGAGAGGAGAGATATAAAGGGAGGCAGAGAGAGAGGAGAGAGAGAAAGGGAGGCAGAAAGAGGAGAGATAGAAAGGGAGGCAAGAGGAGAGAGAGAAGGGGAGGCAGCAAAAGGAGAGGGGAGAAAGGGAGGCAGAGAAAGGAGAGACAGAGAAAGGGAGGCAGAGAGGGGATAGAGAGAGAACAGGAGGCAGAGAGAGAGGAGATAAAGAGAAAGGGAGGCAGAGAGAGGAGAGAGGAGAGAGAGAAAGGGAGGCAGAGAGAGAGGAGAGAGAGAAAGGGAGGCAGAGAGACGAGAGAGAGCGAAAGGGAGGAAGAGAGAGGAGAGAGAGAGAAGGGGAGGCAGAGAGAAGAGGAGAAGAGAGAAAGGGAGGCAGAGAGAGGAAAGAGAGTTAAAAGGAGGCAGATAGAGGAGAGAGAGTGAGAAAAGGAGGCAGAGAGAGGAGAGACAGAGAAGGGGAGGCAGAGAGAGACGAGAGTGAGAAAGAGAGGCAGAGAGAGGAGGAGGAGAGAAAACGGGAGGCAGAGAGAGAGAGGAGAGAGAGAGAAAGGGAGGCAGAGAGAGGATAGAGAGAGAACAGGAAGAGAGGAGAGAAAGAGAAAGGGAGGCAGAGAGAGGAGAGAGGAGAGAGAGGGAAAGGGAGGCAGAGAGAGGAGTGGGAGAGAAAGGGAGGCAGAGAGAGGAGAGAGAACGGGAGGCAGAGAGAGGAGGAGAGAGTAAGGGAGGCAGAGAGAGGAGAGAGAAAGGGAGGCAGAGAGAGGAGAGAGAGAAGGAGAGGCAGAGAGAAGAGGAGAAGAGAGAAAGGGAAGAAGATAGGAGAGAGAGTTAAAGGGAGGCAGATAGAGGAGACAGAGTGAGAAAGGGAGGCAGAGAGAGGAGAGACAGAGAAAGGGAGGAAGAGAGAGGGAGAGAGAGAGAATGGGAGTCAGAGACAGGATAGAGAGAGAACAGGAGGCAGAGAGATAGAAGAGAGAGAGAAAGCAGGCAGAGAGAGGAGAGAGAAATAGGGAGGCAGAGAGGAGGAGAGAGAGAAGGTGAGGCAGAGTGAGGGGGGAGAGAGAGAAAAGGGGAGGCAGAGAGAGGAGAGATAGAGTTGGGGAGGCAGAGAGAGCAGATAAATAGAAGTTGAGAGATAGAAGAGAGAGAGAAAGAGAGGGAGAGAGAGAGGAGGAGGAGAGAGAGAAAGGGAGGCAGAGAGAGAAGAGAGAGAGAGAAAATGAGGCAGAGTGAGGAGGAGAGATAGAAAAGGGGAGGCAGAGAGAGGAGAGAGAGAGGGGGAGGCAGAGAGAGCAGAGACAGAGAAGGGGAGGCAGAGAGAGGAGAGAGAGAGAAAGAGAGGCAGAGATAGGAGGAGGAGGAGAGAGAGAAAGGGAGGCAGTGAGAGAGGAGAGAGAGAGAAGGGGAGTCAGAGAGAGGAGAGGGAGAGAAAGGGAGGCAGAGAGAGTAGAGAGAAAGGGGGGCAGAGAGAGGAGAGAGAAGGGGAGGCAGAGAGAAGAGGAGAAGAGAGAAAGGTAGGCAGAGATAGGAGAGAGAGTTAAAGGGAGGCAGAGAGAGGAGAGAGAGAAAGGGAGGCAAATAGAGGAAAGGGAAGCAGAGAGAGGAGAGCGAGAGAAAGGGAGTTAGATAGAGGAGAGAGAGTGCGAAAGGGAGGCAGAGAGAGAAGAGGAAGATAAAGAGGGGCAGAGAGAGGAGAGAGACAGAAAGGGAGGAAGAGAGAGGAGGGAGAGAAAAGGAGGCAGAGAGGAAGAGAGAGAAAGTGAGGCAGAGAGAGGGGGAGAGAGAGAGAAAGGGGGAAGAGAGAGGAGAGAGAGAAAATGAGGCAGAGTGAGGAGGAGAGATAGAAAAGGGGAGGCAGAGAGAGGAGAGAGAGAGGGGGAGGCAGAGAGAGCAGAGACAGAGAAGGGGAGGCAGAGAGAGGAGAGAGAGAGAAAGAGAGGCAGAGATAGGAGGAGGAGAGAGAGAAAGGGAGGCAGTGAGAGAGGAGAGGGAGAGAAAGGGAGGCAGAGAGAGGAGAGAGAAAGGGGGCAGAGAGAGGAGAGAGAAGGGGAGGCAGAGAGAAGAGGAGAAGAGAGAAAGGGAGGCAGAGGAGAGAGAGTTAAAGGGAGGCAGAGAGAGGAGAGAGAGAAAGGGAGGCAAAGAGAGGAGGAGAGAAAGGGAAGCAGAGAGAAGAGAGAGAGAAATGGAGGCAGGGAGAGGAGAGAGGAGGGAGTTAGAGAGAGAAGAGAGAGAGAGAAAGGGAGGCAGAGAGAGGAGATGGAGAAGGGGAGGCAGAGAGAGGAGAGGGATAGAAAGGGAGGCAGAGAGAGGAGAGAGAAAGGGGGGCAGAGAGAGGAGAGAGAAGGGGAGGCAGAGAGAAGAGGAGAAGAGAGAAAGGGAGGCAGAGAGAGGAGAGAGAGTTAAAGGGAGGCAGATAGAGGAGAGAGAGTGAGAAAGGGAGGCAGAGAAAGGAGTGACAGAGAAAGGGAGGCAGAGAGAGGATAGAGAGAGAATAGGAGGCAGAGAGAGGAGAGAAAGAGAAAGGGAGGCAGAGAGAGGAGAGAAAAGAGAGAGAGAAAGGGAGGCAGAGAGAGAGAGAGAGAGAGGAGAGAGAGAGAGAGAGAGAGAGAGAGAGAGAGAGAGAGAGAGAGATAGAGAGAGAGAGAGAGAGAAAGAGAGAGAGAGAGAGAGAGAGAGAGAGAGAAAGGGGCAGAGAGAGATGAGAGAGAAAGGGAGGCAGAGAGAGAAGAGAGAGAAAGGGAGGCAAAGAGAGGAGGAGAGAAAGGGAGGCAGAGAGAGGAGAGACAGAGAAAGGGAGGCAAAGAGGGGATAGAGAGAGAACAGGAGGCAGAGAGAGAGGAGAGAAAGAGAAAGGGAGGCGGAGAGAGGAGAGAGGAGAGAGTTTTCCCCATTATGTAGCGAGTCGGAGTCTGAGTCTGAGTCTTCTCTTGTCTCTACTCCTCCCGTTACGGGGTCTGAGACGCCGAAGGCTCCCACCATTAGCTCTGACAAATTGAAAACCCTAGTCATTGGCGACTCCATTACCCGCAGTATTAGACTTAAAACGAATCACCCAGCGATCATACACTGTTTACCAGGGGGCAGGGCTACCGACGTTAAGGCTAATCTAAAGATGGTGCTGGCTAAAGCTAAAACTGGCGAGTGTAGAGAGTATAGAGATATTGTTATCCACGTCGGCACCAACGATGTTAGGATGAAACAGTCAGAGGTCACCAAGTGCAACATAGCTTCAGCGTGTAAATCAGCTAGAAAGATGTGTCGGCATCGAGTAATTGTCTCTGGCCCCCTCCCAGTTAGGGGGAGTGACGAGCTCTACAGCAGAGTCTCAGCACTCAATCGCTGGTTGAAAACTGTTTTCTGCCCCTCCCAAAAGATAGAATTTGTTGATAATTGGCCCTCTTTCTGGGACTCACCCACAAACAGGACCAAGCCTGACCTGCTAAGGAGTGACGGACTCCATCCTAGCTGGAGGGGTGCTCTCATCTTATCTACCAACATAGATAGGGCTCTAACTCCTCTAGCCCCACAGTGAAATAGGGTGCAGGCCAGGCAGCAGGCTGTTAGCCAACCTGCCAGTTAGTGGAGTCTGCCAATAGCACAGTCAGTGTAGTCAGCTCAGCCATACCCATTGAGACTGTGTCTGTGCCTCGACCTAGGTTGGGCAAAACTAAACATGGCGGTGTTCGCCTTAGCAATCTTATTAGGATAAAGACCTCCTCCATTCCTGCCATTATTGAAAGAGATCGTGACACCTCACATCTCAAAATAGGGTTACTTAATGTTAGATCCCTCACTTCAAAGGCAGTCATAGTCAATGAACTAATCACTGATCATAATCTTGATGTGATTGGCCTGACTGAAACATGGCTTAAGCCTGATGAATTTGCTGTGTTAAATGAGGCCTCACCTCCTGGTTACACTAGTGACCATATTCCCCGTGCATCCCGCAAAGGCGGAGGTGTTGCTAACATTTACGATAGCAAATTTCAATTTACAAAAAAAAAAATGGCGTTTTCGTCTTTTGAGCTTCTAGTCATGAAATCTATGCAGCCTACTCAATCACATTTTATAGCTACTGTTTACAGGCCTCCTGGGCCATATACAGCGTTCCTCTCTGAGTTTCCTGAATTCCTATCAGACCTTGTAGTCATAGCAGATCATATTCTAATTTTTGGTGATTTTAATATTCACATGGAGAAGTCCACAGACCCACTCCAAAAGTCTTTCGGAGCCATTATCGACTCAGTGGGTTTTGTCCAACATGTCTCTGGACCTACTCACTGCCACAGTCATACTCTGGACCTAGTTTTGTCCCATGGAATAAATGTTGTAGATCTTAATGTTTTTCCACAAAATCCTGGACTATCGGACCACCATTTTATTACGTTTGCAATCGCAACAAATAATCTGCTCAGACCCCAACCAAGGAGCATCAAAAGTCGTGCTATAAATTCTCAGACAACACAAAAATTCCTTGATGCCCTTCCAGACTCCTTCTGCCTACCCAAGGACGTCAGAGGACAAAAATCAGTTAACCACTTAACTGAGGAACTCAATTTAACCTTGCGCGCGCAATACCCTAGATGCAGTTGCACCCCTAAAAACGAAAAACATTTGTCATAAGAAACTAGCTCCCTGGTATACAGAAAATACCCGAGCTTTGAAGCAAGCTTCCAGGAAATTGGAACGGAAATGGCGCCACACCAAACTGGAAGTCTTCCGACTAGCTTGGAAAGACAGTACCGTGCAGTACCGAAGAGCCCTCACTGCTGCTCGATCATCCTACTTTTCCAACTTAATCGAGGAAAATAAGAACAATCCAAAATTTCTTTTTGATACTGTTGCAAAGCTAACTAAAAAGCAGCATTCCCCAAGAGAGGATGGCTTTCACTTCAGCAGTAATAAATTCATGAACTTCTTTGAGGAAAAGATCATGACCATTAGAAAGCAAATTACGGACTCCTGTTTGAATCCAGGGCTTAGCTGTCCTGGATCTGCACAGCTCTGCGAGGGCCTGGGATCAGGAGAGACACTTAAGTGTTTTAATACTATATCTCTTGACACAATGCAATGATGAAAATAATCATGGCCTCTAAACCTTCAAGCTGCATACTGGATCCTATTCCTACTAAATTGCTGAAGGAGCTGCTTCCTGTGCTTGGCCCTCCTATGTTGAACATAATAAACAGCTCTCTATCCACCGGATGTGTACCAAACTCACTAAAAGTGGCAGTGATAAAGCCTCTCTTGAAAAAGCCAAACCTTGACCCGGAAAATATAAAAAACTATCGGCCTATATCGAATCTTCCATTCCTCTCAAAATTTTTAGAAAAAGCTGTTGCGCAGCAACTCACTGCCTTTCTGAAGACAAACAATGTATACGAATTGCTTCAGTCTGGTTTTAGACCCCATCATAGCACTGAGACTGCACTTGTGAAGGTGGTAAATGACCTTTTAATGGCGTCAGACCGAGGCTCTGCATCTGTCCTCGTGCTACTAGACCTTAGTGCTGCCTTTGACACCATCGATCACCACATTCTTTTGGAGAGACTGGAAACCCAAATTCAAATTGGTCTACACGGACAAGTTCTGGCCTGGTTTAGATCTTACCTGTCGGAAAGATATCAGTTTGTCTCTGTGAATGGTCTGTCCTCCGACAAATCAACTGTACATTTCGGTGTTCCTCAAGGTTCCGTTTTAGGACCACTATTGTTTTCACTATATATTTTACCTCTTGGGGATGTTATTCGAAAACATAATGTTAACTTTCACTGCTATGCGGATGACACACAGCTGTACATTTCAATGAAACATGGTGAAGCCCCAAAATTGCCCTCGCTAGAAGCCTGTGTTTCAGACATAAGGAAGTGGATGGCTGAAAACTTTCTACTTTTAAACTCGGACAAAACAGAGATGCTTGTTCTAGGTCCCAAGAAACAAAGAGATCTTCTGTTAAATCTGACAATTCATCTTGATGGTTGTAAAGTCGTCTCAAATAAAACTGTGAAGGACCTCGGCGTTACTCTTGACCCTGATCTCTCTTTTGACGAACATATCAAGACTGTCTGTTTCAAGGACAGCTTTTTTCCATCTACGTAACATTGCAAAAATCAGAAATTTTCTGTCCAAAAATGATGCAGAAAAATTAATCCATGCATTTGTTACTTCTAGGTTAGACTAATGCAATGCTCTACTTTCCGGCTACCCGGATAAAGCACTAAATAAACTTCAGTTAGTGCTAAATACGGCTGCTAGAATCCTGACTAGAACCAAGAAATTTGATCATATTACTTCAGTGCTAGCTTCCCTACACTGGCTTCCTGTTAAGGCAAGGGCTGATTTCAAGGTTTTACTGTTAACCTATAAAGCGTTACATGGGCTTGCTCCTACCTATCTTTCCGAGTTGGTCCTGCCGTACATACCAATACGTACGCTACGGTCACAAGACGCAGGCCTCCTAATTGTCCCTAGAATTTCTAAGCAAACAGCGGGAGGCAGGGCTTTCTCCTATAGATCTCCATTTTTATGGAACAGTTTGCCTACCCATGTGAGAGACGCAGACTCGACTCGGTCTCAACCTTTAAGTCTTTACTGAAGACTTATCTCTTCAGTAGGTCATATGATTGAGTGTAGTCTGGCCCAGGAGTCTTCGGATGGGGTCACAGTGTCTCCGGACCGCTCCTGTCTCAGCCTCCAGTATTTATGCTGCAGTAGTTTATGTGTCGGGGGGCTGGGGTTAGTTGGTTATACCTGGAGTACTTCTCCTGTCTTATCCAGTGTCCTGTGTGAATTTAAGTATGCTCTCTCTAATTCTCTCGTTCTCTCTTTCTCTCTGAGAACCTGAGCCCTAGGACCATACGTCAGGACTACCGGGCATGCTGACACCTTGCTGTCCCCAGTCCGCCTGGCCTTGCTGCTATTCCAGTTTCAACTGTTCTGCCTGCGGTTACGAAACCCCTACCTGTCCCAGACCTGCTGTTTTCAACTCTTAATGATCGGCTATGAAAAGCCAACTGAGAGACCTGAGCCCTAGGACCATACGTCGGGACCACCCGGCCGTGGTGACTCCTTGCTGTCCCCAGTCCGCCTGGCCTTGCTGCTATTCCAGTTTTAACTGTTCTGCCTGCGGTTATGGAACCCCTACCTGTCCCAGACCTGCTGTTTTCAACTCTTAATGATTGGCTATGAAAAGCCAACTGAGATTTATTCCTGATTATTATTTGACCATGCTTGTCACTTATGAACGTTTTTGAACATCTTGGCATGGTTCTGTTATAATCTCCACCCGGCACAGCCAGAAGAGGACTGGCCACCCCTCATAGCCTGGTTCCTCTCTAGGTTTCTTCCTAGGTTTTGGCCTTTCTAGGGAGTTTTTCCTAGCCACCGTGCTTCTACACCTGCATTACTAGCTGTTTGGGGTTTTAGGCAGGGTGTCTGTACAGCACTTCGAGATATTAGCTAATGTATGAAGGGCTATATAAAATAAAATTGATTGATTGATTGATTGAGAGAGAGAGATAGGGAGGCAGAGAGAGAGGAGAGAGAGAAAGGGAGGCAGAGAGACGAGAGAGAGCGAAAGGGAGGCAGAGAGAGGAGAGAGAGAGAAGGGGAGGCAGAGAGAAGAGGAGAAGAGAGAAAGGGAGGCAGAGAGAGGAAAGAGAGTTAAAAGGAGGCAGATAGAGGAGAGAGGGTGAGAAAAGGAGGCAGAGAGAGGAGAGACAGAGAAGGGGAGGCAGAGAGAGACAAGAGTGAGAAAGAGAGGCAGAGAGAGGAGGAGGAGAGAAAAAGGGAGGCAGAGAGAGAGGAGAGAGAGAGAAAGGGAGGCAGAGAGAGGATAGAGAGAGAACAGGAGGCAGAGAGAGGAGAGAAAGAGAAAGGGAGGCAGATAGAGGAGAGAGGAGAGAAAGAGAAAGGGAGGCAGAGAGAGTAGAGAGGAGAGAGAGAGAAAGGGAGGCAGAGAGAGGAGTGGGAGAGAAAGGGAGGCAGAGAGAGGAGAGAGAACGGGAGGCAGAGAGAGGAGGAGAGAGAAAGGGAGGCAGGGCAGAGAGAGGAGAGAGAAAGGGAGGCAGAGAGAGGAGAGAGAGAGAAGGAGAGGCAGAGAGAAGAGGAGAAGATAGAAAGGGAAGAATATAGGAGAGAGAGTTTAAGGGAGGCAGATAGAGGAGACAGAGTGAGAAAGGGAGACAGAGAGAGGAGAGACAGAGAAAGGGAGGAAGAGAGAGGGAGAGAGAGAGAATGGGAGTCAGAGAGAGGATAGAGAGAGAACAGGAGGCAGAGAGAAAGAAGAGAGAGAGAAAGTAGGCAGAGAGAGGAGAGAGAGAAAGTGAGGCAGAGAGAGGGGGGAGAGAGAGAAAAGGGGAGGCAGAGAGAGGAGAGAGAGAGTGGGGGAGGCAGAGAGAGCAGATAAAGAGAAGGGGAGAGATAGAAGAGAGAGAGAAAGAGAGGGAGAGAGAGAGGAGGAGTAGAGAGAGAAATGGAGGCAGAGAGAGAGGAGAGAGAGAGAAAATGAGGCAGAGTG
>CM062502.1:1820930-1885930 GCA_031479575.1 Coregonus ussuriensis
ACCTCACACCCTTCCTCTATACTACACTACCACCCTCACACCCTTCCTCTACACTACACTACCACCCTCACACCCTTCCTCTACACTACACTACCACCCTCACACCCTTCCTCTACACTACACTACCACCCTCACACCCTTCCTCTACACTACACTACCACCCTCACACCCTTCCTCTACACTACACTACCACCCTCACACCCTTCCTCTACACTACACTACCACCCTCACACCCTTCCTCTACACTACACTACCACCCTCACACCCTTCCTCTACACTACACTACCACCCTCACACCCTTCCTCTACACTACACTACCACCCTCACACCCTTCCTCTACACTACACTACCACCCTCACACCCTTCCTCTACACTACACTACCACCCTCACACCCTTCCTCTACACTACACTACCACCCTCACACCCTTCCTCTACACTACACTACCACCCTCACACCCTTCCTCTACACTACACTACCACCCTCACACCCTTCCTCTACACTACACTACCACCCTCACACCCTTCCTCTACACTACACTACCACCCTCACACCCTTCCTCTACACTACACTACCACCCTCACACCCTTCCTCTATACTACACTACCACCCTCACACCCTTCCTCTATACTACACTACCACCCTCACACCCTTCCTCTTCACTACACTATCCACCCTCACACCCTTCCTCTACACTACACTACCACCCTCACACCCTTCCTCTACACTACCACCCTCACACCCTTCCTCTACACTACACTACCACCCTCACACCCTTCCTCTACACTACACTATCACCCTCACACCCTTCCTCTATACTACACGACCACCCTCACACCCTTCCTCTATACTACACTACCACCCTCACACCCTTCCTCTACACTACACTACCACCCTCACACCCTTCCTCTACACTACCACCCTCACACCCTTCCTCTATACTACACTACCACCCTCACACCCTTCCTCTACACTACACTACCACCCTCACACCCTTCCTCTACTACACTACCACCCTCACACCCTTCCTCTACACTACACTACCACCCTCACACCCTTCCTCTACACTACCACCCTCACACCCTTCCTCTACACTACACTACCACCCTCACACCCTTCCTCTACACTACACTACCACCCTCACACCCTTCCTCTATACTACACTACCACCCTCACACCCTTCCTCTACACTACACTACCACCCTCACACCCTTCCTCTACACTACACTACCACCCTCACACCCTTCCTCTACACTACACTACCACCCTCACACCCTTCCTCTACACTACCACCCTCACACCCTTCCTCTACACTACACTACCACCCTCACACCCTTCCTCTATACTACACTACCACCCTCACACCCTTCCTCTACACTACACTACCACCCTCACACCCTTCCTCTACACTACACTACCACCCTCACACCCATCCTCTACACTACACTACCACCCTCACACCCTTCCTCTACACTACACTACCACCCTCACACCCTTCCTCTACACTACACTATCACCCTCACACCCTTCCTCTACACTACCACCCTCACACCCTTCCTCTATACTACACTACCACCCTCACACCCTTCCTCTACACTACACTACCACCCTCACACCCTTCCTCTACACTACACTACCACCCTCACACCCTTCCTCTATACTACACTACCACCCTCACACCCTTCCTCTATACTACCACCCTCACACCCTTCCTCTATACTACACTACCACCCTCACACCCTTCCTCTATACTACACTACCACCCTCACACCCTTCCTCTACACTACACTACCACCCTCACACCCTTCCTCTACACTACACTACCACCCTCACACCCTTCCTCTACACTACACTACCACCCTCACACCCTTCCTCTACACTACACTACCACCCTCACACCCTTCCTCTACACTACACTACCACCCTCACACCCTTCCTCTATACTACACTACCACCCTCACACCCTTCCTCTACACTACCTACCACCCTCACACCCTTCCTCTATACTACACTACCACCCTCACACCCTTCCTCTACACTACACTACCACCCTCACACCCTTCCTCTATACTACACTACCACCCTCACACCCTTCCTCTACACTACACTACCACCCTCACACCCTTCCTCTACACTACACTACCACCCTCACACCCTTCCTCTACACTACCACCCTCACACCCTTCCTCTACACTACACTACCACCCTCACACCCTTCCTCTACACTACACTACCACCCTCACACCCTTCCTCTATACTACACTACCACCCTCACACCCTTCCTCTATACTACACTACCACCCTCACATCCTCCTCCTGAGCCGACTTCCTCTCCCAAAAACCTCTCATCCCAAACTGCTGAAATAGTCAATTCCTGCTCAGTTTCCTTTCACACTTTAAAAAGCCAATACTGAGTGGTTGGTTAACCACCATTACCGTATCATGTATTACAGTCCATAGACTCCAAGATGTTTCTGACAGGGTCTAGAGGATGTTTCTGACAGGGTCTAGAGGATGTTTCTGACAGGGTCTAGGGGATGTTTCTGACAGGGTCTAGCGGATGTTTCTGACAGGGTCTTGGGGATGTTTCTGACAGGGTCTAGGGGATGTTTCTGACAGGGTCTAGAGGATGTTTCTGACAGGGTCTAGAGGATGTTTCTGACAGGGTCTAGAGGATGTTTCTGACAGGGTCTAGAGGATGTTTCTGACAGGGTCTAGCGGATGTTTCTGACAGGGTCTAGGGGATGTTTCTGACAGGGACTAGGGGATGTTTCTGACAGGGTCTAGAGGATGTTTCTGACAGGGTCTAGGGGATGTTTCTGACAGGGTCTAGGGGATGTTTCTGACAGGGTCTAGGGGGCTTGGCCTCTCTACTCCATAAGACACAACAGAGACTCTACAGATCAACACTGCCCCCTACTGAAGGCTACATCAAACTACTCATCTACAGCGCTGTTGTTCTCGTAAGGATCTGTTGTACATTTATTTTTAATATAATAATATCTGCCGTTTAGCAGGTGCTTTTATCCAAAGCCACTTACAGTCACGTGTCTATACATGTTTTACGTATGGGTGGTCCCGGGAATCAAACCCACTATCAAAAGCCCTGAATCTCTCTGAGAATATTGTTTTTCGTTATTCCCAAAAATAATTTGTTTTTGTCTGTATAGGGTACCCATACTGCAGTGTGTTATAGGGTACCCATACTGCAGTGTGTTATAGGGTACCCATACTGCAGTGTGTTATAGGGTACCCATACTGCAGTGTGTTATAGGGTACCCATACTGCAGTGTGTTATAGGGTACCCATACTGCAGTGTGTTATAGGGTACCCATACTGCAGTGTGTTATAGGGTACTCTCTCTCTCTCCCTCTCTCCCTCTATCTATCCATACTACATTATCTCTCTCTATCTCTCTCTATCTCTCTCCATACCACATTATCTCCCTCTATCAATTCAATTCAATACCATTCAAAGGTCTTTATTTGCATGGGAAACGTATGTTAACATTGCCAAAGCAAGTGAAATAGATAGTAAACAAAAGTGAAATAAACAATAAATATTAACAGTAAACATTACACTCAGAAGTTCCAAAAGAATAAAGACATTTCAAATGTCATATTATGTATATATACAGTGTTGTAACGATGTGCAAATAGTTAAAGTACAAATGGGAAAATAAATCAACACAAATATGGGTTGTATTTACAATGGTGTTTGTTCTTCACTGGTTGCCCTTTTCTTGTGGCAACAGGTCACAAATCTTGCAGCTGTGATGGCACACTGTGGTATTTCACCCAATAGATAAGGGAGTTTATCAAAATTTGGTTTGTTTTCGAATTCTTTGTGGATCGCTGTTATCTGAGGGAAATTGTCACATCCGGGCTCTGGGACTCTATATGTTGAGCCAGGGTGTGGTCATTCTATGTGTCGTATTTCTATGTCGGGAGTTCTAGTTGTGCTGTTTCTATGTTGGCCAGAGTGACTCCCAATCAGAGGCAACGAGTGTCAGCTGTGGCTGGTTGTCTCTGATTGGGAGCCATATTTAACTGTCTGTTTGCCCTTTGTGTTTTGTGGGATCTTGTTCGAGTTGGTTTGTGTTTGACCGTTGACCGTTGACCGTTGACTGTCACGTCACGTTTTGTTTTGTTGTTTTGTTGTGTATATTATCACTATAGATAATAAAGAAGTATGTTCGCAACTAACGCTGCATTACATTTTGAACCTTATGACTGAACAGATATTGACATTTTGAACCTTATGACTGAACACAGATTGACATTTTGAACCTTATGACTGAACACAGATTGACATTTTGAACCTTATGACTGAACACAGATTGACATTTTGAACCTTATGACTGAACACAGATTGACATTTTGAACCTTATGACTGAACACAGATTGACATTTTGAACCTTATAACTGAACACAGATTTACATTTTGAACCTTATGACTGAACACAGATTGACATTTTGAACCTTATGACTGAACACAGATTGACATTTTGAACCTTTTAACTGAACACAGATTGACATTTTGAACCTTATAACTGAACACAGATTTACATTTTGAACCTCATGACTGAACACAGATTGACATTTTGAACCTTATGACTGAACACAGATTGACATTTTGAACCTTATGACTGAACACAGATTGACATTTTGAACCTTATGACTGAACACAGATTGACATTTTGAACCTTATGACTGAACACAGATTGACATTTTGAACCTCATGACTGAACACAGATTGACATTTTGAACCTTATGACTGAACACAGATTGACATTTTGAACCTCATGACTGAACACAGATTGATATTTTGAACCATATGACTGAACAGATATTGACATTTTGAACATTATGACTGAACACAGATTGACATTTTGAACCTTATGACTGAACACAGATTGACATTTTGAACCTTATGACTGAACACAGATTGACATTTTGAACCTTATGACTGAACACAGATTGACGTTTTGAACCTTATAACTGAACACAGATTTACATTTTGAACCTTATGACTGTACACAGATTGACATTTTGAACCTTATGACTGAACACAGATTGACATTTTGAACCTTTTAACTGAACACAGATTGACATTTTGAACCTTATGACTGAACACAGATTGACATTTTGAACCTCATGACTGAACACAGATTGACATTTTGAACCTTATGACTGAACACAGATTGACAGTTTGAACCTTATAACTGAACACAGATTGACATTTTGAGCCTTATGACTGAACACAGATTGACATTTTGAACCTCATGACTGAACACAGATTGACATTTTGAACCTTATGACTGAACACAGATTTACATTTTGAACCTTATGACTGAACACAGATTGACATTTTGAACCTTATGACTGAACACAGATTGACATTTTGAACCTTATGACTGAACACAGATTGACATTTTGAACCTTATGACTGAACACAGATTGACATTTTGAACCTTATAACTGAACACAGATTGACATTTTGAGCCTTATGACTGAACACAGATTGACATTTTGAACCTCATGACTGAACACAGATTGACATTTTGAACCTTATGACTGAACACAGATTGACATTTTGATCCTCATGACTGAACACAGATTGACATTTTGAACCTCATGACTGAACACAGATTTACATTTTGAACCTTATGACTGAACAGATATTGACATTTTGAACCTTATGACTGAACACAGATTGACATTTTGAACCTTATGACTGAACACAGATTGACATTTTGAACCTTATGACTGAACACAGATTGACATTTTGAACCTTATGACTGAACACAGATTGACATTTTGAACCTTATGACTGAACACAGATTGACATTTTGAACCTTATAACTGAACACAGATTTACATTTTGAACCTTATGACTGAACACAGATTGACATTTTGAACCTTATGACTGAACACAGATTGACATTTTGAACCTTTTAACTGAACACAGATTGACATTTTGAACCTTATAACTGAACACAGATTTACATTTTGAACCTCATGACTGAACACAGATTGACATTTTGAACCTTATGACTGAACACAGATTGACATTTTGAACCTTATGACTGAACACAGATTGACATTTTGAACCTTATGACTGAACACAGATTGACATTTTGAACCTTATGACTGAACACAGATTGACATTTTGAACCTCATGACTGAACACAGATTGACATTTTGAACCTTATGACTGAACACAGATTGACATTTTGAACCTCATGACTGAACACAGATTGATATTTTGAACCTTATGACTGAACAGATATTGACATTTTGAACATTATGACTGAACACAGATTGACATTTTGAACCTTATGACTGAACACATATTGACATTTTGAACCTTATGACTGAACACAGATTGACATTTTGAACCTTATGACTGAACACAGATTGACGTTTTGAACCTTATAACTGAACACAGATTTACATTTTGAACCTTATGACTGTACACAGATTGACACTTTGAACCTCATGACTGAACACAGATTGACATTTTGAACCTTATGACTGAACACAGATTGACATTTTGAACCTTATGACTGAACACAGATTGACATTTTGAACCTCATGATTGAACACAGATTGACATTTTGAACCTTATGACTGAACACAGATTGACATTTTGAACCTCATGACTGAACACAGATTGACATTTTGAACCTCATGACTGAACACAGATTGACATTTTGAACCTTATGACTGAACACAGATTGACATTTTGAACCTTATGACTGAACACAGATTGACATTTTGAACCTTATGACTGAACACATATTGACATTTTGAACCTTATGACTGGACACAGATTGACATTTTGAACCTTATAACTGAACACAGATTGACATTTTGAACCTTATGACTGAACACAGATTGACATTTTGAACCTTATGACTGAACACAGATTGACATTTTGAACCTTATGACTGAACACAGATTGACATTTTGAACCTCATGACTGAACACAGATTGACATTTTGAACCTTATGACTGAACACAGATTGACATTTTGAACCTTATGACTGAACACAGATTGACATTTTGAACCTTATGACTGAACACAGATTGACATTTTGAACCTCATGACTGAACACAGATTGACATTTTGAACCTCATGACTGAACACAGATTGACATTTTGAACCTCATGACTGAACACAGATTGACATTTTGAACCTTATGACTGAACACAGATTGACATTTTGAACCTCATGACTGAACACAGATTGACATTTTGAACCTCATGACTGAACACAGATTGACATTTTGAACCTTATGACTGAACACAGATTGACATTTTGAACCTTATGACTGAACACAGATTGACATTTTGAACCTTATGACTGAACACAGATTGACATTTTGAACCTTATGACTGAACACAGATTGACATTTTGAACCTTATGACTGAACACAGATTGACATTTTGAACCTTATGACTGAACACAGATTGACATTTTGAACCTTATGACTGAACACAGATTGACATTTTGAACCTTATGACTGAACACAGATTGACATTTTGAACCTTATGACTGAACACAGATTGACATTTTGAACCTCATGACTGAACACAGATTGATATTTTGAACCTTATGACTGAACACATATTGACATTTTGAACCTCATGACTGAACACAGATTGACATTTTGAACCTTATGACTGAACACAGATTGACATTTTGAACCTTATGACTGAACACAGATTGACATTTTGAACCTTATGACTGAACACAGATTGACATTTTGAACCTTATGACTGAACACAGATTGACATTTTGAACCTTATGACTGAACACAGATTGACATTTTGAACCTTATGACTGAACACAGATTGACATTTTGAACCTTATGACTGAACACAGATTGACATTTTGAACCTTATGACTGAACACAGATTGACATTTTGAACCTTATGACTGAACACAGATTGACATTTTGAACCTTATGACTGAACACAGATTGACATTTTGAACCTTATGACTGAACACAGATTGACATTTTGAACCTCATGACTGAACACAGATTGACATTTTGAACCTCATGACTGAACACAGATTGACATTTTGAACCTTATGACTGAACACAGATTGACATTTTGAACCTCATGACTGAACACAGATTGACATTTTGAACCTCATGACTGAACACAGATTGACATTTTGAACCTTATGACTGAACACAGATTGACATTTTGAACCTTATGACTGAACACAGATTGACATTTTGAACCTTATGACTGAACACAGATTGACATTTTGAACCTTATGACTGAACACAGATTGACATTTTGAACCTTATGACTGAACACAGATTGACATTTTGAACCTCATGACTGAACACAGATTGACATTTTGAACCTTATGACTGAACACAGATTGACATTTTGAACCTCATGACTGAACACAGATTGACATTTTGAACCTTATGACTGAACACAGATTGACATTTTGAACCTTATGACTGAACACAGATTGACATTTTGAACCTTATGACTGAACACAGATTGACATTTTGAACCTTATGACTGAACACAGATTGACATTTTGAACCTTATGACTGAACACAGATTGACATTTTGAACCTTATGACTGAACACAGATTGACATTTTGAACCTTATGACTGAACACAGATTGACATTTTGAACCTTATGACTGAACACAGATTGACATTTTGAACCTTATGACTGAACACAGATTGACATTTTGAACCCTTATGACTGAACACAGATTGACATTTTGAACCTTATGACTGAACACAGATTGACATTTTGAACCTTATGACTGAACACAGATTGACATTTTGAACCTTATGACTGAACACAGATTGACATTTTGAACCTCATGACTGAACACAGATTGACATTTTGAACCTTATGACTGAACACAGATTGACATTTTGAACCTTATGACTGAACACAGATTGACATTTTGAACCTCATGACTGAACACAGATTGACATTTTGAACCTTATGACTGAACACAGATTGACATTTTGAACCTTATGACTGAACACAGATTGACATTTTGAACCTTATGACTGAACACAGATTGACATTTTGAACCTTATGACTGAACACAGATTGACATTTTGAACCTCATGACTGAACACAGATTGACATTTTGAACCTTATGACTGAACACAGATTGACATTTTGAACCTTATGACTGAACACAGATTGACATTTTGAACCTTATGACTGAACACAGATTGACATTTTGAACCTTATGACTGAACACAGATTGACATTTTGAACCTTATGACTGAACACAGATTGACATTTTGAACCTTATGACTGAACACAGATTGACATTTTGAACCTTATGACTGAACACAGATTGACATTTTGAACCTTATGACTGAACACAGATTGACATTTTGAACCTTATGACTGAACACAGATTGACATTTTGAACCTTATGACTGAACACAGATTGACATTTTGAACCTTATGACTGAACACAGATTGACATTTTGAACCTTATGACTGAACACAGATTGACATTTTGAACCTCATGACTGAACACAGATTTACATTTTGAACCTTATGACTGAACACAGATTGACATTTTGAATCTCATGACTGAACAAAGATTGACATTTTGAACCTCATGACTGAACACAGATTGACATTTTGAACCTTATGACTGAACACAGATTGACATTTTGAACCTTATGACTGAACACAGATTGACATTTTGAACCTTATGACTGAACACAGATTGACATTTTGAACCTTATGACTGAACACAGATTGACATTTTGAACCTTATGACTGAACACAGATTGACATTTTGAACCTTATGACTGAACACAGATTGACATTTTGAACCTTATGACTGAACACAGATTGACATTTTGAACCTTATGACTGAACACAGATTGACATTTTGAACCTTATGACTGAACACAGATTGACATTTTGAACCTCATGACTGAACACAGATTGACATTTTGAACCTTATGACTGAACACAGATTGACATTTTGAACCTTATGACTGAACACAGATTGACATTTTGAACCTTATGACTGAACACAGATTGACATTTTGAACCTTATGACTGAACACAGATTGACATTTTGAACCTTCATGACTGAACACAGATTGACATTTTGAACCTTATGACTGAACACAGATTGACATTTTGAACCTTATGACTGAACACAGATTGACATTTTGAACCTTATGACTGAACACAGATTGACATTTTGAACCTTATGACTGAACACAGATTGACATTTTGAACCTTATGACTGAACACAGATTGACATTTTGAACCTTATGACTGAACACAGATTGACATTTTGAACCTTATGACTGAACACAGATTGACATTTTGAACCTTATGACTGAACACAGATTGACATTTTGAACCTTATGACTGAACACAGATTGACATTTTGAACCTTATGACTGAACACAGATTGACATTTTGAACCTTATGACTGAACACAGATTGACATTTTGAACCTTATGACTGAACACAGATTGACATTTTGAACCTTATGACTGAACACAGATTGACATTTTGAACCTTATGACTGAACACAGATTGACATTTTGAACCTCATGACTGAACACAGATTGACATTTTGAACCTCATGACTGAACACAGATTGACATTTTGAACCTTATGACTGAACACAGATTGACATTTTGAACCTTATGACTGAACACAGATTGACATTTTGAACCTTATGACTGAACACAGATTGACATTTTGAACCTTATGACTGAACACAGATTGACATTTTGAACCTTATGACTGAACACAGATTGACATTTTGAACCTTATGACTGAACACAGATTGACATTTTGAACCTCATGACTGAACACAGATTGACATTTTGAACCTTATGACTGAACACAGATTGACATTTTGAACCTTATGACTGAACACAGATTGACATTTTGAACCTTATGACTGAACACAGATTGACATTTTGAACCTCATGACTGAACACAGATTGACATTTTGAACCTTATGACTGAACACAGATTGACATTTTGAACCTTATGACTGAACACAGATTGACATTTTGAACCTTATGACTGAACACAGATTGACATTTTGAACCTCATGACTGAACACAGATTGACATTTTGAACCTCATGACTGAACACAGATTGACATTTTGAACCTTATGACTGAACACAGATTGACATTTTGAACCTTATGACTGAACACAGATTGACATTTTGAACCTTATGACTGAACACAGATTGACATTTTGAACCTTATGACTGAACACAGATTGACATTTTGAACCTTATGACTGAACACAGATTGACATTTTGAACCTTATGACTGAACACAGATTGACATTTTGAACCTTATGACTGAACACAGATTGACATTTTGAACCTTATGACTGAACACAGATTGACATTTTGAACCTTATGACTGAACACAGATTGACATTTTGAACCTTATGACTGAACACAGATTGACATTTTGAACCTTATGACTGAACACAGATTGACATTTTGAACCTCATGACTGAACACATATTGACATTTTGAACCTCATGACTGAACACAGATTGACATTTTGAACCTTATGACTGAACACAGATTGACATTTTGATCCTATGACTGAACACAGATTGACATTTTGAACCTCATGACTGAACACAGATTGACATTTTGAACCTTATGACTGAACACAGATTGACATTTTGAACCTTATGACTGAACACAGATTGACATTTTGAACCTCATGACTGAACACAGATTGACATTTTGAACCTTATGACTGAACACAGATTGACATTTTGAACCTTATGACTGAACACAGATTGACATTTTGAACCTTATGACTGAACACAGATTGACATTTTGAACCTCATGACTGAACACAGATTGACATTTTGAACCTCATGACTGAACACAGATTGACATTTTGAACCTCATGACTGAACACAGATTGACATTTTGAACCTTATGACTGAACACAGATTGACATTTTGAACCTTATGACTGAACACAGATTGACATTTTGAACCTTATGACTGAACACAGATTGACATTTTGAACCTTATGACTGAACACAGATTGACATTTTGAACCTTATGACTGAACACAGATTGACATTTTGAACCTTATGACTGAACACAGATTGACATTTTGAACCTCATGACTGAACACAGATTGACATTTTGAACCTTATGACTGAACACAGATTGACATTTTGAACCTTATGACTGAACACAGATTGACATTTTGAACCTTATGACTGAACACAGATTGACATTTTGAACCTCATGACTGAACACAGATTGACATTTTGAACCTCATGACTGAACACAGATTGACATTTTGAACCTTATGACTGAACACAGATTGACATTTTGATCCTCATGACTGAACAGATTGACATTTTGAACCTCATGACTGAACACAGATTTACATTTTTGAACCTTATGACTGAACACAGATTGACATTTTGAACCTTATGACTGAACACAGATTGACATTTTGAACCTTATGACTGAACACAGATTGACATTTTGAACCTCATGACTGAACACAGATTGACATTTTGAACCTTATAACTGAACACAGATTTACATTTTGAACCTTATGACTGGACACAGATTTAGATTTTGAACCTCATGACTGAATACAGATTAACATTTTGAACCTCATGACTGAACACAGATTGACATTTTGAACCTTATAACTGAACACAGATTGACATTTTGAACCTTATGACTGAACACATATTGACATTTTGAACCTTATGACTGAACACAGATTGAGATTTTGAACCTCATGACTGAACACAGATTGACATTTTGAACCTTATGACTGAACACAGATTGACATTTTGAACCTTATGACTGAACACAGATTGACATTTTGAACCTTATGACTGAACACAGATTGACATTTTGAACCTTATGACTGAACACAGATTGACATTTTGAACCTTATGACTGAACACAGATTGACATTTTGAACCTTATGACTGAACACAGATTGACATTTTGAACCTTATGACTGAACACAGATTGACATTTTGAACCTCATGACTGAACACATATTGACATTTTGAACCTCATGACTGAACACAGATTGACATTTTGAACCTTATGACTGAACACAGATTGACATTTTGATCCTCATGACTGAACACAGATTGACATTTTGAACCTCATGACTGAACACAGATTGACATTTTGAACCTTATGACTGAACACAGATTGACATTTTGAACCTTATGACTGAACACAGATTGACATTTTGAACCTCATGACTGAACACAGATTGACATTTTGAACCTTATGACTGAACACAGATTGACATTTTGAACCTTATGACTGAACACAGATTGACATTTTGAACCTTATGACTGAACACAGATTGACATTTTGAACCTCATGACTGAACACAGATTGACATTTTGAACCTCAAGACTGAACACAGATTGACATTTTGAACCTCATGACTGAACACATATTGACATTTTGAACCTTATGACTGAACACAGATTGACATTTTGAACCTTATGACTGAACACAGATTGACATTTTGAACCTTATGACTGAACACAGATTGACATTTTGAACCTTATGACTGAACACAGATTGACATTTTGAACCTTATGACTGAACACAGATTGACATTTTGAACCTTATGACTGAACACAGATTGACATTTTGAACCTCATGACTGAACACAGATTGACATTTTGAACCTTATGACTGAACACAGACTGACATTTTGAACCTTATGACTGAACACAGATTGACATTTTGAACCTTATGACTGAACACAGATTGACATTTTGAACCTCATGACTGAACACAGATTGACATTTTGAACCTTATGACTGAACACAGATTGACATTTTGAACCTCATGACTGAACACAGATTGACATTTTGAACCTCATGACTGAACACAGATTGACATTTTGAACCTTATGACTGAACACAGATTGACATTTTGATCCTCATGACTGAACAGATTGACATTTTGAACCTTATGACTGAACACAGATTGACATTTTGAACCTCATGACTGAACACAGATTGACATTTTGAACCTTATGACTGAACACAGATTGACATTTTGATCCTCATGACTGAACAGATTGACATTTTGAACCTCATGACTGAACACAGATTTACATTTTGAACCTTATGACTGAACACAGATTGACATTTTGAACCTTATGACTGAACACAGATTGACATTTTGAACCTTATGACTGAACACAGATTGACATTTTGAACCTCATGACTGAACACAGATTGACATTTTGAACCTTATAACTGAACACAGATTTACATTTTGAACCTTATGACTGAACACAGATTTAGATTTTGAACCTCATGACTGAATACAGATTAACATTTTGAACCTCATGACTGAATACAGATTGACATTTTGAACCTTATGACTGAACACAGATTGACATTTTGAACCTTATGACTGAACACAGATTGACATTTTGAACCTTATAACTGAACACAGATTGACATTTTGAGCCTTATGACTGAACACAGATTGACATTTTGAACCTCATGACTGAACACAGATTGACATTTTGAACCTTATGACTGAACACAGATTGACATTTTGATCCTCATGACTGAACACAGATTGACATTTTGAACCTCATGACTGAACACAGATTTACATTTTGAACCTTATGACTGAACAGATATTGACATTTTGAACCTTATGACTGAACACAGATTGACATTTTGAACCTTATGACTGAACACAGATTGACATTTTGAACCTTATGACTGAACACAGATTGACATTTTGAACCTTATAACTGAACACAGATTTACATTTTGAACCTTATGACTGAACACAGATTGACATTTTGAACCTTATGACTGAACACAGATTGACATTTTGAACCTTTTAACTGAACACAGATTGACATTTTGAACCTTATAACTGAACACAGATTTACATTTTGAACCTCATGACTGAACACAGATTGACATTTTGAACCTTATGACTGAACACAGATTGACATTTTGAACCTTATGACTGAACACAGATTGACATTTTGAACCTTATGACTGAACACATATTGACATTTTGAACCTTATGACTGAACACAGATTGACATTTTGAACCTCATGACTGAACACAGATTGACATTTTGAACCTTATGACTGAACACAGATTGACATTTTGAACCTCATGACTGAACACAGATTGATATTTTGAACCTTATGACTGAACAGATATTGACATTTTGAACATTATGACTGAACACAGATTGACATTTTGAACCTTGTGACTGAACACAGATTGACATTTTGAACCTTATGACTGAACACAGATTGACATTTTGAACCTTATGACTGAACACAGATTGACGTTTTGAACCTTATAACTGAACACAGATTTACATTTTGAACCTTATGACTGTACACAGATTGACATTTTGAACCTTATGACTGAACACAGATTGACATTTTGAACCTTATGACTGAACACAGATTGACATTTTGAACCTTATGACTGAACACAGATTGACATTGTGAACCTCATGATTGAACACAGATTGACATTTTGAACCTTATGACTGAACACAGATTGACATTTTGAACCTCATGACTGAACACAGATTGACATTTTGAACCTCATGACTGAACACAGATTGACATTTTGAACCTTATGACTGAACACAGATTGACATTTTGAACCTTATGACTGGACACAGATTGACATTTTGAACCTTATAACTGAACACAGATTGACATTTTGAACCTTATGACTGAACACAGATTGACATTTTGAACCTTATGACTGAACACAGATTGACATTTTGAACCTTATGACTGAACACAGATTGACATTGTGAACCTCATGACTGAACACAGATTGACATTTTGAACCTTATGACTGAACACAGATTGACATTTTGAACCTTATGACTGAACACAGATTGACATTTTGAACCTTATGACTGAACACAGATTGACATTTTGAACCTCATGACTGAACACAGATTGACATTTTGAACCTTATGACTGAACACAGATTGACATTTTGAACCTTATGACTGGACACAGATTGACATTTTGAACCTTATGACTGAACACAGATTGACATTTTGAACCTCATGACTGAACACAGATTGACATTTTGAACCTCATGACTGAACACAGATTGACATTTTGAACCTCATGACTGAACACAGATTGACATTTTGAACCTCATGACTGAACACAGATTGACATTTTGAACCTTATGACTGAACACAGATTGACATTTTGAACCTTATGACTGAACACAGATTGACATTTTGAACCTTATGACTGAACACAGATTGACATTTTGAACCTTATGACTGAACACAGATTGACATTTTGAACCTTATGACTGAACACAGATTGACATTTTGAACCTTATGACTGAACACAGATTGACATTTTGAACCTTATGACTGAACACAGATTGACATTTTGAACCTTATGACTGAACACAGATTGACATTTTGAACCTTATGACTGAACACAGATTGACATTTTGAACCTCATGACTGAACACATATTGACATTTTGAACCTCATGACTGAACACAGATTGACATTTTGAACCTTATGACTGAACACAGATTGACATTTTGATCCTCATGACTGAACACAGATTGACATTTTGAACCTCATGACTGAACACAGATTGACATTTTGAACCTTATGACTGAACACAGATTGACATTTTGAACCTTATGACTGAACACAGATTGACATTTTGAACCTCATGACTGAACACAGATTGACATTTTGAACCTTATGACTGAACACAGATTGACATTTTGAACCTTATGACTGAACACAGATTGACATTTTGAACCTTATGACTGAACACAGATTGACATTTTGAACCTCATGACTGAACACAGATTGACATTTTGAACCTCATGACTGAACACAGATTGACATTTTGAACCTCATGACTGAACACATATTGACATTTTGAACCTTATGACTGAACACAGATTGACATTTTGAACCTTATGACTGAACACAGATTGACATTTTGAACCTTATGACTGAACACAGATTGACATTTTGAACCTTATGACTGAACACAGATTGACATTTTGAACCTTATGACTGAACACAGATTGACATTTTGAACCTTATGACTGAACACAGATTGACATTTTGAACCTCATGACTGAACACAGATTGACATTTTGAACCTTATGACTGAACACAGATTGACATTTTGAACCTTATGACTGAACACAGATTGACATTTTGAACCTTATGACTGAACACAGATTGACATTTTGAACCTCATGACTGAACACAGATTGACATTTTGAACCTCATGACTGAACACAGATTGACATTTTGAACCTTATGACTGAACACAGATTGACATTTTGATCCTCATGACTGAACAGATTGACATTTTGAACCTCATGACTGAACACAGATTTACATTTTGAACCTTATGACTGAACACAGATTGACATTTTGAACCTTATGACTGAACACAGATTGACATTTTGAACCTTATGACTGAACACAGATTGACATTTTGAACCTCATGACTGAACACAGATTGACATTTTGAACCTTATGACTGAACACATATTGACATTTTGAACCTTATGACTGAACACAGATTGAGATTTTGAACCTCATGACTGAACACAGATTGACATTTTGAACCTCATGACTGAACACAGATTGACATTTTGAACCTTATGACTGAACACAGATTTACATTTTGAACCTTATGACTGAACACAGATTGACATTTTGAACCTCATGACTGAACACAGATTGACATTTCAGAGCCGTAAGGTTCTATCTGCTATTGCACCCCTCTAAAAAAAGGAATGTACAAATGTCTCAGGATTTTGATGCTCTGTACTTTAGGTACCTTTAAAGTGAGGACAACGGGTTATGAAAAAATAAATCACTACAAAACAGTTCTTACATCTGGGATGTGAAAACTGATGCTCAATATCTCGTGCAGATAGAACATTATAGTCCCAAGGTCACAATTTAATACTAAATTGTAATTATTTTGCACTATAGCCTATTTATTGCCTTACCTCCATAACTTGCTACATTTGCACACACTGTATATAGATTTTCTATTGTGTTATTGACTGTACGTTTTTGTTTATTCCATATGTAACTCTGTGTTGTTGTTTTTAATCGCACTGCTTTGCTTTATCTTGGCCAGGTCGCAGTTGTAAATGAGAACTTGTTCTCCACTGGCTTACCTGGTTAAATAAAGGTGAAATAAAAATAAAATAAACAATCTCTGTCCATTTATTGAGGCTACCATACAGTCCTATTCGTTATTTAGTCTACAACGCATTTTAATTATGTAATAATACATTTTAACAACAAATTCCAAATGCAAGCTTCAAAACTAAATTATCAATTTCAAGCAATTTTGGCATACCAAAAGACCAGTAGTCCTATTCTAGTAATTGTTGATTGATGCCCCATTGCTGGTGAGCTTGCAAAGTAAACAGTTAATATTCTTGATCACTAATTCTTTTTTTTAAGCTGCATATTTATTTATGTCAATACTCTCTCCCTACAATTTGACGTTTGCACTGCACCCGATCCTATAGCTGTACAGCATATCAGCAATCTGTTCGCTAGCTTAGTGGTTCTCAAACTTTTTGACCCCCAAAAAGGAGTGGTTCAAAGCTGGCGACCCACCGTGCACGCACTTGCACGTCCGCAAAGGTGATGCATTTTCAAAACGCAAGATCCAGAAATAAACTGTTTTCCATCTGCATTCGGAGCTGAGAGTCCTTCAGTCAATATCAACTAGGGATATCATGTTAGCAGTCAATATCAACTAGGGATATCATGTTAGCAGTCAATATCAACTAGGGATATCATGTTAGCAGTCAATATCAACTAGGGATATCATGTTAGCAGTCAATATCAACTAGGGATATCATGTTAGCAGTCAATATCAACTAGGGATATCATGTTAGCAGTCAATATCAACTAGGGATATCATGTTAGCAGTCAATATCAACTAGGGATATCATGTTAGCAGTCAATATCAACTAGGGATATCATGTCACATTGTCACTTCTGTGGAGTCCAGAACAAGCAGGATCATATTGCCTACCTGTATACAGTGGAGGATGCAGGATGGGATGGAAAGCAGGATTATGTCTGTAGCCTTTTTCCTTCCTCACAAATATCATCATTAATTCACCAGAATATGTTACATGTTGGGGAGGTAGACAGATCGGGAGGGGGGGGTGGCGAGAGAGATGGGGGGGGGGGGGGGGACAGATGGTGGGGGGGTGGAAAGAGAGATGGGGGGGTGGAGAGAGAGGTGGTGGGGGGGGGGTATGGGAGTACACACTACTACACAGAGATTAGCACACTAAAAACGCCCAACGATCAGGACCAGGGTTCCCACAGGGCCTACTACCCCACTCTGTAGGGAGTGTAGCAGACAAAAATATAAACGCAACATGTAAAGTGCTGGTCCCATGTTCCATGAGCTGAAATAAAAGATCCCAGAAATGTTCCATACGCACAACATTTTGTGCACAAATGTGTTTACATCCCTGTTAGTGAGCATTTCTCCTTTGCCAAGATAATCCATCCACCTGACAGGTGTGGCATATCAAGAAGCTGATTAAACAGCATCATCATTACACAGGTGCACCTTGTGCTGGGGACAGTAAAAGGCCAGTGTAAAATTTGCAGTTTTGTCACACAACACAATGCCACAGATGTAAGTTTTGAGGGAGTGTGCAATTGGCATGCTGACTGCAGGAATGTCCACCAGAGCTGTTGCCAGATAATTCAATGTTAATTTCTCTACCATAAGTCATCTCCGATGTCGTTTTAGAGAATTTAGCAGTACGTCCAACTGGCCTCACAACAGCAGACCACATATATGGCGTTGTGTGGGCGAGCCGTTTGCAGACGTCAACGTTGTGAACAGAGTGCCCCATGGTGGTGGTGGGGTTATGGTATGGGCAGGCATAAGCTACGGACAACGAACACAATTGCATTTTATCGATGGTAATTTGTCGTGCCATTCATCCACCACCATCACCTCATGTTTTAGCATGATAATGTCTCAAGGATCTGTACACAATTCCTGGATACTGAAAATGTCCCAGTTCTTCCATGGCCTGCATATTCACCAGACACGTCACCCATTGAGCATGTTTGGGTTGCTCTGGATCTACGTGTACGACAGCGTGTTCCAGTTCCTGCCAATATCCAGCAACTTCGCACAGCCATTGAAGAGGAGTGGGACAACATTCCACAGGCCACAATCAACAGCTTGATCAACTCTATGCGAAGGAGATGTGTCGCGCTGCATGAGGCAAATGGTGGTCACACCAGATACTGACTGGTTTTCTGATCCACGCCCCTACCTTTTTAAAAAGGTTTCTGTGACCAACAGATGCATATCTGTATTCCCAGTCATGTGAAATCCATAGATTAGGGCCTAATGAATTTATTTCAATTGACTGATTTCCTTATATGAACTGTAAATCAGTAAAATCGTTGAAATTGTTGCATGTTGCGTTTATATTTTTGTTCAAAAAACAGAATCAGCACATTGTTTCACACAGGGGATCATGGTATTGAATTAGCTGAAGACCCATTTCCCACATTCCTCCTGGTTGAAGCATACTTTATTGAGGAACAATGTGCTTACTACGACTATGATGTGTTGTTGTCTCACCTAACTACAGTATCTTAAGATGAATGCACTAACTGTAGTGGCTCTGGATAAGAGTGTCTGCTAAATGACTCACTATTGTAGTCTCTCTGGATAAGAGTGTCTGCTAAATGACTCACTATTGTAGTCTCTCTGGATAAGAGTGTCTGCTAAATGACTCACTATTGTAGTCTCTCTGGATAAGAGTGTCTGCTAAATGACTCACTACTGTAGTCTCTCTGGATAAGAGTGTCTGCTAAATGACTCACTACTGTAGTCTCTCTGGATAAGAGTGTCTGCTAAATGACTCACTACTGTAGTCTCTCTGGATAAGAGTGTCTGCTAAATGACTCACTACTGTAGTCTCTCTGGATAAGAGTGTCTGATAAATGACTCACTACTGTAGTCTCTCTGGATAAGAGTGTCTGCTAAATGACTCACTACTGTAGTCTCTGGATGAGAGCGTCTGCTAAATGACTCACTACTGTAGTCTCTGGATATGAGTGTCTGCTAAATGACTCACTACTGTAGTCTCTCTGGATAAGAGTGTCTGCTAAATGACTCACTACTGTAGTCTCTCTGGATAAGAGTGTCTGCTAAATGACTCACTACTGTAGTCTCTCTGGATAAGAGTGTCTGCTAAACGACTCACTACTGTAGTCTCTGGATAAGAGTGTCTGCTAAATGACTCACTACTGTAGTCTCTGGATAAGAGTGTCTGCTAAATGACTCACTACTGTAGTCTCTCTGGATAAGAGTGTCTGCTAAATGACTCACTACTGTAGTCTCTCTGGATAAGAGTGTCTGCTAAATGACTCACTACTGTAGTCTCTGGATAAGAGTGTCTGCTAAATGACTCACTACTGTAGTCTCTGGATGAGAGCGTCTGCTAAATGACTCACTACTGTAGTCTCTGGATATGAGTGTCTGCTAAATGACTCACTACTGTAGTCTCTCTGGATAAGAGTGTCTGCTAAATGACTCACTACTGTAGTCTCTCTGGATAAGAGTGTCTGCTAAATGACTCACTACTGTAGTCTCTCTGGATAAGAGTGTCTGCTAAACGACTCACTACTGTAGTCTCTGGATAAGAGTGTCTGCTAAATGACTCACTACTGTAGTCTCTGGATGAGAGCGTCTGCTAAATGACTCACTACTGTAGACTCTGGATATCAGTGTCTGCTAAATGACTCACTACTGTAGTCTCTCTGGATAAGAGTGTCTGCTAAATGACTCACTACTGTAGTCTCTCTGGATAAGAGTGTCTGCTAAATGACTCACTACTGTAGTCTCTCTGGATAAGAGGGTCTGCTAAACGACTCACTACTGTAGTGGCTCTGGATAAGAGCGTCTGCTAAATGACTCACTACTGTAGTCTCTGGATAAGAGTGTCTGCTAAATGACTCACTACTGTAGTCTCTCTGGATAAGAGTGTCTGCTAAATGACTCACTACTGTAGTCTCTCTGGATAAAAGTGTATGCTAAATGACTCACTACTGTAGTCTCTCTGGATAAGAGTGTCTGCTAAATGACTCACTACTGTAGTGGCTCTGGATAAGAGCGTCTGCTAAATGACTCACTACTGTAGTCTCTCTGGATAAGAGTGTCTGCTAAATGACTCACTACTGTAGTCTCTCTGGATAAGAGTGTCTGCTAAATGACTCACTACTGTAGTCTCTCTGGATAAAAGTGTATGCTAAATGACTCACTACTGTAGTCTCTCTGGATAAGAGTGTCTGCTAAATGACTCACTACTGTAGTGGCTCTGGATAAGAGCGTCTGCTAAATGACTCACTACTGTAGTCTCTCTGGATAAGAGTGTCTGCTAAATGACTCACTACTGTGGTCTCTCTGGGTAAGAGTGTCTGCTAAATGACTCACTACTGTAGTCTCTCTGGGTAAGAGTGTCTGCTAAATGACTCACTACTGTAGTCTCTCTGGATAAGAGTGTCTGCTAAACGACTCACTACTGTAGTCTCTGGATAAGAGTGTCTGCTAAATGACTCACTACTGTAGTCTCTGGATAAGAGTGTCTGCTAAATGACTCACTACTGTAGTCTCTCTGGATAAGAGTGTCTGCTAAATGACTCACTACTGTAGTCTCTCTGGATAAGAGTGTCTGCTAAATGACTCACTACTGTAGTCTCTGGATAAGAGTGTCTGCTAAATGACTCACTACTGTAGTCTCTGGATGAGAGCGTCTGCTAAATGACTCACCACTGTAGTCTCTGGATATGAGTGTCTGCTAAATGACTCACTACTGTAGTCTCTCTGGATAAGAGTGTCTGCTAAATGACTCACTACTGTAGTCTCTCTGGATAAGAGTGTCTGCTAAATGACTCACTACTGTAGTCTCTCTGGATAAGAGTGTCTGCTAAACGACTCACTACTGTAGTCTCTGGATAAGAGTGTCTGCTAAATGACTCACTACTGTAGTCTCTGGATGAGAGCGTCTGCTAAATGACTCACTACTGTAGACTCTGGATATCAGTGTCTGCTAAATGACTCACTACTGTAGTCTCTCTGGATAAGAGTGTCTGCTAAATGACTCACTACTGTAGTCTCTCTGGATAAGAGTGTCTGCTAAATGACTCACTACTGTAGTCTCTCTGGATAAGAGGGTCTGCTAAACGACTCACTACTGTAGTGGCTCTGGATAAGAGCGTCTGCTAAATGACTCACTACTGTAGTCTCTGGATAAGAGTGTCTGCTAAATGACTCACTACTGTAGTCTCTCTGGATAAGAGTGTCTGCTAAATGACTCACTACTGTAGTCTCTCTGGATAAAAGTGTATGCTAAATGACTCACTACTGTAGTCTCTCTGGATAAGAGTGTCTGCTAAATGACTCACTACTGTAGTGGCTCTGGATAAGAGCGTCTGCTAAATGACTCACTACTGTAGTCTCTCTGGATAAGAGTGTCTGCTAAATGACTCACTACTGTAGTCTCTCTGGATAAGAGTGTCTGCTAAATGACTCACTACTGTAGTCTCTCTGGATAAAAGTGTATGCTAAATGACTCACTACTGTAGTCTCTCTGGATAAGAGTGTCTGCTAAATGACTCACTACTGTAGTGGCTCTGGATAAGAGCGTCTGCTAAATGACTCACTACTGTAGTCTCTCTGGATAAGAGTGTCTGCTAAATGACTCACTACTGTGGTCTCTCTGGGTAAGAGTGTCTGCTAAATGACTCACTACTGTAGTCTCTCTGGGTAAGAGTGTCTGCTAAATGACTCACTACTGTAGTCTCTCTGGATAAGAGTGTCTGCTAAACGACTCACTACTGTAGTCTCTGGATAAGAGTGTCTGCTAAATGACTCACTACTGTAGTCTCTGGATAAGAGTGTCTGCTAAATGACTCACTACTGTAGTCTCTCTGGATAAGAGTGTCTGCTAAATGACTCACTACTGTAGTCTCTCTGGATAAGAGTGTCTGCTAAATGACTCACTACTGTAGTCTCTGGATAAGAGTGTCTGCTAAATGACTCACTACTGTAGTCTCTGGATGAGAGCGTCTGCTAAATGACTCACCACTGTAGTCTCTGGATATGAGTGTCTGCTAAATGACTCACTACTGTAGTCTCTCTGGATAAGAGTGTCTGCTAAATGACTCACTACTGTAGTCTCTCTGGATAAGAGTGTCTGCTAAATGACTCACTACTGTAGTCTCTCTGGATAAGAGTGTCTGCTAAATGACTCACTACTGTAGTCTCTGGATAAGAGTGTCTGCTAAATGACTCACTACTGTAGTCTCTCTGGATAAGAGTGTCTGCTAAATGACTCACTACTGTAGTCTCTGGATGAGAGCGTCTGCTAAATGACTCACTACTGTAGTCTCTGGATATGAGTGTCTACTAAATGACTCACTACTGTAGTCTCTCTGGATAAGAGTGTCTGCTAAATGACTCACTACTGTAGTCTCTCTGGATAAGAGTGTCTGCTAAATGACTCACTACTGTAGTCTCTCTGGATAAGAGTGTCTGCTAAACGACTCACTACTGTAGTCTCTGGATAAGAGTGTCTGCTAAATGACTCACTACTGTAGTCTCTGGATAAGAGTGTCTGCTAAATGACTCACTACTGTAGTGGCTCTGGATAAGAGCGTCTGCTAAATGACTCACTACTGTAGTCTCTCTGGATAAGAGTGTCTGCTAAATGACTCACTACTGTAGTCTCTCTGGATAAGAGTGTCTGCTAAATGACTCACTACTGTAGTCTCTCTGGATAAGAGTGTCTGCTAAATGACTCACTACTGTAGTCTCTCTGGATAAAAGTGTATGCTAAATGACTCACTACTGTAGTCTCTCTGGATAAGAGTGTCTGCTAAATGACTCACTACTGTAGTGGCTCTGGATAAGAGCGTCTGCTAAATGACTCACTACTGTAGTCTCTCTGGATAAGAGTGTCTGCTAAATGACTCACTACTGTAGTCTCTCTGGGTAAGAGTGTCTGCTAAATGACTCACTACTGTAGTCTCTCTGGTTGAGAGTGTCTGCTAAATGACTAAAATGCAAATTAATTCATCATGAAGGATACTTTCCACAGGAGCTTACTGATGAATGGCTGCATTGGAGAGAGAGGCTGCTGCTCCTCTGTTCTGATGAATGGTGCCATGTTGCTCTTTAATCTCTAGAGGGGTATTATACTTATAGAACACACACACACACACATACTTCTAGAACACACACACACACACATACTTCTAGAACACACACACACACACATACTTCTAGAACACACACACACACACACTTCTAGAACACACACACACACACATACTTCTAGAACACACACACCTCTAGAACACACACACTTCTAGAACACACACACACACACAAACTTCTAGAACACACACACACACACACACACATACTTCTAGAACACACACACACACACACACACACACACACTCAGACGCAGACCCAGTCGCAACACTCAGTCGCGTATGCAGTCGTGCACACAGACACGAGATGAATGTGGCCACAACAGATCAAACTGTAAATGTAGTATATAGAGTGGCTTATTCACCCCCCTTGGCATTTTTCCTATTTTGTTGCCTATTTTGTTGCCAGATGCAGCGCTCCTAGTAGCCGGGGACTTTAATGCAGGGAAACTTAAATCCGTTCTACCTCATTTCTACCAGCATGTTAAATGTGCAACCAGAGGGGAAAAAACTCTAGACCACCTTTACTCCACACACAGAGACGCATACAAAGCTCTCCCTCGCCCTCCATTTGGCAAATCTGACCATAACTCTATCCTCCTGATTCCTGCTTATAAGCAAAAACTGAAGCAGGAAGCACCAGTGATTGGGCTAATAAAAAAGTGGTCAGATGACGCAGATGCTAAGCTACAGGACTGTTTTGCTAGCACAGACTGGAACATGTTCCGGGATTCTTCAGACAGCATTGAGGAGTACACCACATCAGTCACTGGCTTCATCAATAAGTGCATCGATGATGTCGTCCCCACAGTGACCGTACGTACATACCCCAACCAGAAGCCATGGATTACAGGAAACATCCGCACTGAGCTAAAGGGTAGAGCTGCCGCTTTCAAGGAACGGGTCTCTATCCCGGACGCTTATAAGAAATCCCGCTATGACCTCCGACGAACCATCAAACAGGCAAAGAGTCAATACAGGTCTAAGATTGAATCATACTACACTGGCTCTGACGCTCGTCGGATGTGGCAGGGCTTGAAAACTATTACAGACTACAAAGGGAAGCACAGCCGCGAGCTGCCCAGTGACACAAGCCTACCAGACGAGCTAAACCACTTCTATGCTCGCTTCGAGGCAAGCAACACTGAAGCATGCATGAGAGCACCAGCTGTTCCGGACGACTATGTGATCACGCTCTCCGTAGCCGATGTGAGTAAGACTTTTAAGCAGGTCAACATTCACAAGGCCGCAGGGCCAGACGGATTACCAGGACGTGTACTCCGAGCATGTGCTGACCAACTGGCAAGTGTCTTCACTGACATTTTCAACATGTCCCTGACTGAGTCTGTAATACCAACATGTTTCAAGCAGACCACCATAGTCCCCGTGCCCAAGAACTCTAAGATAACCTGCCTAAATGACTACCGACCCGTAGCACTGACGTCTGTAGCCATGAAGTGCTTTGAAAGACTGGTCATGGCTCACATCAACAGCATAATCCCAGAAACCCTAGACCCACTCCAATTTGCATACCGCCCCAACAGATCCACAGATGATGCAATCTCTATCGCACTCCACACTGCCCTTTCCCACCTGGACAAGAGGAACACCTACGTGAGAATGCTATTCATTGACTACAGCTCAGCATTCAACACCATAGTGCCCTCTAAGCTCATCACTAAGCTAAGGATCCTGGGACTAAACACCTCCCTCTGCAACTGGATCCTGGACTTCCTGACGGGCCGCCCCCAGGTGGTAAGGGTAGGTAACAACACATCTGCCACACTGATCCTCAACACGGGGGCCCCTCAGGGGTGCGTGCTCAGTCCCCTCCTGTACTCTCTGTTCACCCATGACTGCATGGCCAGGCATGACTCCAACACCATCATTAAGTTTGCCGACGACACAACAGTGGTAGGCCTGATCACCGACAACGATGAGACAGCCTATAGGGAGGAGGTCAGAGATCTGGCCGTGTGGTGCCAGGACAACAACCTCTCCCTCAACGTGACCAAGACAAAGGAGATGATTGTGGACTACAGGAAAAAAAAGAGGACTGAGCACGCCCCCATTCTCATCGACGGGGCTGTAGTGGAACAGGTTGAGAGCTTCAAGTTCCTTGGTGTCCACATCACCAACGAACTATCATGGTCCAAACACACCAAGACAGTCGTGAAGAGGGCACGACAAAGCCTATTCCCCCTCAGGAGACTAAAAAGATTTGGCATGGGTCCTCAGATCCTCAAAAAATTCTACAGCTGCACCATCGAGAGCATCCTGACTGGTTGCATCACCGCCTGGTATGGCAACTGCTTGGCCTCTGACCGCAAGGCACTACAGAGGGTAGTGCGTACGGCCCAGTACATCACTGGGGCAAAGCTCCCTGCCATCCAGGACCTCTATACCAGGCGGTGTCAGAGGAAGGCCCTCAAAATTGTCAAAGACTCCAGCCACCCTAGTCATAGACTGTTCTCTCGGCTACCGCACGGCAAGCGGTACCGGAGTGCCAAGTCTAGGTCCAAAAGACTTCTCAACAGCTTCTACCCCCAAGCCATAAGACTCCTGAACAGCTAATCATGGCTACCCGGACTATTTGCACTGCCCCCCCACCCCATCCTTTTTACGCTGCTGCTACTCTGTTAAGTATTTATGCATAGTCACTTTAACTCTACCCACATGTACATATTACCTCAACTACCTCAACTAGCCGGTGCCCCCCGCACATTGACTATGCAACGGTACCCCCCTGTATATATAGCCTCCCTACTGTCACTTTATTTTACTGTATATATAGCCTCCCTACTGTCACTTTATTTTACTTCTGCTCTTTTTTTCTCAACACTTTTTTGTTGTTGTTTTATTCTTACTTTTTTGTTTAAAATAAATGCACTGTTGGTTAAGGGCTGTAAGTAAGCATTTCACTGTAATGTCTGCACCTGTTGTATTCGGCGCATGTGACCAATAAAATTTGATTTGATTTGATTTGATTTGACAACCTGGAATTATAATGGATTTTAGGGGGGTTTGTATCATTTGATTTACACAACATGCCTACCACTTTGAAGATGCAAAATAATTTTTTGGGTGAAACAAACAAGAAATAATTACAAAAAAACAGAAACCTGTGAGTAAGACTTTTAAGCAGGTCAACATTCACAAGGCCGCAGGGCCAGACGGATTACCAGGACGTGTACTCCGAGCATGTGCTGACCAACTGGCAAGTGTCTTCACTGACATTTTCAACATGTCCCTGACTGAGTCTGTAATACTAACATGTTTCAAGCAGACCACCATAGTCCCTGTGCCCAAGAACACTAAGGTAACCTGCCTAAATGACTACCGACCCGTAGCACTCACGTCTGTAGCCATGATATCAGAACAGCGCCGGAGAAGATGGCTGCCGTTTTACAGCCCTCTAACCAATTGTACTATTATGTGTGTTTTTCCGCGTTATTTGTAATTTATTTTGTACATAATGTTTCTGCCATCGTCTCTTATAACAAAAAAGAGCTTCTGGATATCAGGACAGCGATTACTCACCTCGTATTGGACGAAGATTTTTTCTTCAACGAGGCGGCCGCGAAGGATATTATACCGACACCCGACAAGGCCCAAATCCCCGTCAATCGCGTGAGGAAGAGACGGAGATATCGTGGACGTAGGTCGGGGTGCCTTGTAAGGATCCGACGGCGAGCGAGTAAACTGCCTCTTCCATCAATCCTATTAGCCAATCTTCAATCATTGGATAACAAATTGGATGACCTTAGATTACGGTTATCCTACCAACGGGACATTAAAAACTGTAATATCTTATGTTTCACCGAGTCGTGGCTGAACGACGACATGGATAACATACAGCTAGCGGGCTATACGCTACATCGGCAGGATAGAACGGCTGACTCCGGTAAGACAAGTGGTGGCGGTCTGTGTATATTTGTAAACAACAGCTGGTGCACAAAATCAAATACTAAGGAAGTCTCGAGGTTTTGCTCGCCTGAGGTAGAGTATCTTATGATAAGCTGTATACCACACTATTTACCAAGAGAGTTTTCATCTATATTTTTCATAGCAGTCTATTTACCACCACAAACCAATGCTGGCATTAAGATTGCACTGAATGAGTTGTACAAGGCCATAAATCAACAGGAAAACGCTCATCCAGATGCAGCGCTCCTAGTGGCCGGGGACTTTAATGCAGGGACTTGCTTCCATTCAGCCACAAGAGCATTAGTGAGGTAAGGCACTGATGTTGGGCGATTAGGCCTGGCTCGCAGTCTGCGTTCTAATTCATGCCAATGGTGTTCAATGAGGTTGAAAAACAGCCCCAGACCATTATTCCTACTCCGCCAAACTTTACAGTTGGCACTATGCATTCAGGAAGGTAGAGTTCTCCTGGCATCCGCCAAACCCAGATTCATCGATCGGACCGCCAGATGGTGAAGTGTGATTCATCACTCCAGAGAACCCGTTTCCACTGCTCCAGAGTTCAATGGCAGTGAGCTTTACACCACTCCAGCCGATACTTGGCATTGCGCATGGTGTTCTTAGGCTTGTGTGCGGCTGCTCGGCCATAGAAACCCATTTCATGAAACTCCCGACGAACAGTTATTGTGCTGACATTGCTTCCAGAGGCAGTTTGGAACTCGTAGTGAGTGTTGCAACCGAGGACAGACGATTTTTATGCGCTACTCGCTTCAGCACTCGGCGGTCCCGTTCTGTGAGCTTGTGTGGCCTACCACTTCGCGGCTGAGCCGTTGTTGCTCCGAGACGTTTCCCCTTCACAATAAGAGCACTTACAGTTGACCGGGGCAACTCTAGCAGGGCAGAAATTTGAAGAACTGACTTGTTGGAAAGGTGGCATCCTATGACGGTGCCATGTAGAAAGCCACCAAGCTCTTCAGTAAGGCCATTCAACTGCCAATGTTTGTCTATGGAGATTGCATGGCTGTGTGCTCGATTTTATACACCTGTCAGCAACGGGTGTGTCTGAAATAGCCGAATCCACTAATTTGAAGCTCATGGAAAGTAACGCCCGGCTCACAGAGGAAAAGCTCAGGCGAGAAGAATTAGAGGCTAGAATGCTGCAGCTGAAGAGGGACCTGGAGGTCTCTGAGATAGTCTGTAAGTGTGCAGAAAAAGAGTGCAGGGATCAGGTAACCAGGGCCTAGAGTTTAGAGGTCTGCTGGCAGAGGGCAGGGCTGCAAGTAGAAGCCCAGGCTGGGATGTTGGCTCCGTTGGAAGAAAAGCTGCACTCCAGTTCAAAGGGAACAGGGGTTTCCACAAGTGCGCTGGACAAGCAGCAAGAGCAACACGGAGCGGCCAAGCTGGAGAAGCGCAAGATGCTGCAGGACCTACTAGAGGAGACCAAGGAGTCAACCATGAGGTTGAAGAGTCTACAGGTACTCCTGCAAAAAGCCAAAGAGGAGAGGGAAGATTTTGCAAGACAGGTTGAGTATCTCTTCGACAAATGTACAGCTCAGGCTGAAACCATGGTGGTTCTGAAGTGAGAGAAAGTGTCCGTGAACGCTATCTTTGAGTCCTGGCCAAGCAGACAGAGCATGAACTGCAGAAGTCGAGATAACGTGCCCAGGTAATTGAGAAGTGACCCACCTCAAAGATGTGCAGGCCTGTCTGGAAGAGGAGCAGGCAGCAAGAAGGCTTGAGCAGGAGGCAGCGAAGAGCCTCATAAGTGAATTGAAAAGTAATGAAGAGATGGCAAAGATGTCAGCGATGGAAGCCCAGCAGAGAGTGCAGGCAGAAGATGTCCCTGGCAGGTAAAGCCTCTGAATTGCAATCACAAGTGAAAAACAAGAAAAGTGAGACTGAAAACCTGGAAACAGAAAAGCGGGGTCAACACAGAGAAGTGAGTCATCTTGAGGGTCAGCTTTCTAAAGCAACCAGCAAGCAGTCAGGCGAAGCTTCAACGGCACTACCACCAGGTAAAAGCACATTTGGAAGAAATATGCAATGAAAATGCAGGATGTCGTTCACAGGCTGGAGACATCTGATGTGGCCTGGAGGGCCAAGTGGGAGCAGGTATCCTTGTGGCTCAAAGAGGAGCAGTAGAGACGAAGTAGCCTTGAGGTGCAACTGCGTGAACACAGCCATCTGCTGAGGTAAGTCCTAGGAGTCAGGGGTGAGATGGAGCTCTGATGGGATCAAACCCCACTTCCTGTTTCAGGGGACATGATGTTTGCTCCTTCCTGTGAGTTGTCTACCTGGATCACTAAACAGCCCAAGCCTTTGACCGAAGAGGTGAGTGCTGCATATGGTAAGGGTGAAGACCCAAGACAGGCTAAGCAAGATGAGAAGATTCATGTAATGGGTAACAGAAATGTCACGAGGGCGGAGACATCGGGGAGGGACTCTGAAGAAGTATCTGAATTGTCCAGTTCATGTTTTGAAAGTGCTCTCTGTCTCCCAGCAAACAGCCTGTGTTTCCAGAACCCAAGGCCAGAAAAGGTTAAAGGAACTCCAAAAATGAAAACCCGGACCGGAGCATGGTTCCACAGGGGGTTCCCAAGACAACAAGGTCCACAAGAATATCAGGTCAGTCCAAACACATTCTACTGATGATTCTCTCACTTTGATTTCCCCAGAAAAGGTGTCAAGGTCCCCTGATGGTGAAGTGGTGACCAGGAGATGGCGGTACAAAGGATCCAGCAGAGACCGAGGGAAGTTTCAGTGCTCCCAAATCGAAGACGGGTGGGCAGACCCATCGGGGACTGGGGTGAGCCCATAGAAGGGTGCTACCAGCCAAGAGGGAAGCAGCCCAATACTCTGGTGAGTGAAGTTTAGTCATGGCTTGAGAGGTCTGAAGGGGAGAGGTTTAAAGAGTCTGAAGTGTCTAGCCATGGTCGATGTGAGTCTCCTCTCCAAAACCCAGAAGAGAACTGCCAGCAGGTGGAGCACTTGCACAGAAGGCAGTCAAACAAAGAACCCAACAGGGCGGTCGGGGCAATCGGCTCACACTCAGGTCAAACCTCTGAGACGACACAGAACAAAAAGGCGCAGCCAGAGGAAGAGAAGGAGAATCCCCTTTAAAACACAGGAGGAGGCCAAGGAGGCAGTCAAGCCCTCGCCAGTCATCCACCCAGTCAAACGGGAATGGAAGAGCTAGTAAGCCTGACAAAGTAACTAACCATGTTACTGTGCTGGAGAGTTGGTCAGGCAAGTTCATTGAGATGGTTGATGGTGAGTTTGCCAAGATCTTGGTTACCAGAGGGCCTGAGGGAGAGTCTTCCAACTCCAGAGAAACTGGTCAACCATCATCAGGTACACCAGCAGGGGACAGCGAGCCCCAATCCCATGCGGTAAAGGTCCAAGACGGCACTGTGGGGGTGAGTGACAATGAAAGTGACAATAAAAAGGGAAGTTCAGAAATTGAGAAACCTGTCATGGACCTTCAATGTCCTTTGACCAGAGCGGAGGCAGGGGGGATGCCATCAGTGTGCTCTATTCTGAAAAGGTTGAATTATCAAATGATCAATGAACCTACCAGGTACAACCCTAAATCCGTAAACATGGGCACCCTCATAGATATCATCCTGACTAACTTACCCTCTAAATACACCTCCGCTGTCTTCAACCAGGATCTCAGCGATCACTGCCTTATTGCCTGCGTCCGTAACGGGTCCGCGGTCAAACGACCACCCCTCATCACTGTCAAACGCTCCCTAAAACACTTTAGCGAGCAGGCCTTCCTAATTGACCTGGCCCAGGTATCCTGGATGGATATCGATCTCATTCCGTCAGTAGAGGATGCCTGGTTGTTCTTTAAAAGTAATTTCCTCTCAATCTTAAATAAACATGCCCCATTCAAAAAATACAGAACTAAGAACAGATATAGCCCCTGATTCTCCTCAGACTTGACTGCCCTTGACCAGCACAAAAACATCCTGTGGCGTACTGCATTAGCATCAAATAGCCTCCGCGATATGCAACTTTTCAGGGAAGTTAGGAACCAATATACACAAGCAGTTAGGAAAGCAAAGGTTAACTTTTTCAAACAGAAATTTGCATCCTGTAGCACTAACTCCAAAAAGTTTTGGGACACTGTAAAGTCCATGGAGAATAAGAGCACTTCCTCCCAGCTGCCCACTGCACTGAGGCTAGGAAACACTATCACCACCGATAAATCTACAATAATCGAGAATTTCAACAAGCATTTTGCTACGGCTGGCCATGCTTTCCACCTGGCTACCACTACCCCGGCCACCAGCTCTGCACCCTCCGCTGCAACTTGCCCATGCCCCCCTCCGCTTCTCCTTCACACAAATTCAGACAGCTGATGTTCTGAAAGAGCTGCAAAATCTGGACCCCTACAAATCATCTGGGCTAGACAATCTGGACCCTTTCTTTCTAAAACTTGCCGCTGAAATTGTCGCAACCCCTATTACTAGCCTGTTCAACCTCTCTTTCGTAACGTCTGAGATCCCCAGAGATTGGAAAGCTGCCGCGGTCATCCCCCTCTTCAAAGGGGGTGACACTCTAGATCCAAACTGTTACAGACCTATATCCATCCTGCCCTGCCTTTCAAAAGTTTTTGAAAGCCAAGTTAACAAACAGATCACTGACCATTTCGAATCCCACCATACCTTCTCCGCTATGCAATCCGGTTTCCGAGCTGGTCATGGGTGCACCTCAGCCACACTCAAGGTCCTAAATGATATTATAACCGCGATCGATAATAGACAGTACTGTGCAGCCGTCTTCATCGACCTGGCCAATGCTTTCGACTCTGTCAACCACCGCATTCTTATTGGCAGACTAAATAGCCTTGGTTTCTCAAATGACTGCCTCGCCTGGTTCACCAACTACTTCTCAGATAGAGTTCAATGTGTCAAATCGGAGGGACTGTTGTCTGGACCTATGGCAGTCTCTATGGGGGTGCCACAGGGTTCAATTCTTGGGCCGACTCTTTTCTCTGTGTATATCAATGATGTCGCTCTTGCTGCTGGTGACTCTCAGATCCACCTCTACGCAGACGACACTATTTTGTATACATCTGGCCCTTCATTGGACACTGTGTTAACAAACCTCCAAACGAGCTTCAATGCCATACAACACTCCTTCAGTAGCCTCCAACTGCTCTTAAACACTAGTAAAACTAAATGCATGCTCTTCAATCGAACGCTGCTGGCACCCGCCCACCCGACTAGAATCACTACTCTCGACGGGTCTGACCTAGAGTATGTGGACAACTACAAATACCTAGGTGTCTGGTTAGACTGTAAACTCTCCTTCCAGACTCACATTAAGAATCTCCAATCCAAGGTTAAATCTAGAATCGGCTTCCTATTCCTTCACTCATGCTGCCAAACATGCCCTCGTAAAACGGACTATCCTACCGATCCTTGACTTCGGCGATGTCATTTACAAAATAGCCTCCAACATTCTACTCAGCAAATTGGATGTAGTCTATCACAGTGCCATCCGTTTTGTCACCAAAGCCCCATATACTACCCACCACTGTGACCTGTACGCTCTCGTTGGCTGGTCCTCACTACATATTCGTCGTCAAACTCACTGGCTCCAGGTCATCTATAAATCACTGCTAGGCAAATCCCCGCCTTATCTTAGCTCACTGGTCACCATAGCAGCACCCACCCGTAGTCTGCGCTCCAGCAGGTATATCTCACTGGTCATCCCCAAAGCCAACACCTCCTTTGGCCGCCATTCCCACCAGTTCTCTGCTGCCAATGACTGGAACGAACTGCAAAAATATCTGAAGCTGGAGACTCTTATCTCCCTCACTAACTTTAAGCATCAGTTGTCAGAGCACCTTACCGATCACTGCACCTGTACACAGCCCATCTGAAATTAGCCCACCCAACTACCTCATCCCCATATTGTTATTTATTTTGCTCATTTGCACCCCAGTATCTCTATTTGCACATCATCTCTTGCACATCTATCATTCCAGTGTTAATACTAAATTGTAATTATTTTGCACTATAGCCTATTTATTGCCTTACCGCCATAACTTGCTACATTTGCACACACTGTATACATATTTTCTGTTGTATTTTTGACTTTATGTTTTGTTTTACCCCATATGTAACTCTGTGTTGTTGTTTTTATCGCACTGCTTTGCTTTATCTTGGCCAGGTCGTCGTTGTAAATGAGAACTTGTTCTCAACTGGCTTACCTGGTTAAATAAAGGTGAAATAAATACAAAAAATGGTTTTGCAAGAAGGACTGGAGGTGACCAAGAGAAAGGCTTTATGAAAGAAAAGGGGCTTGAGGTAAAAATAACATTTCTGAACATTTCTGTGATGATAACCCAAGACTTTGCAGAAACCTTGAAGCCCAAGTGGAAGAAGGCGAGCCTCTTAAGGGGGGCACCGGGTCATCATTCAAAGGAGAATGTGAAGGCTGGTGAGGAGGCACAGATGCATGGAGGTGAGAACCTCCCCCCTCTCAATAACCAGTTGTCATTTGTCACCCAGAAGGTGCCAGAAAACCAGACCCATGAAGAGGGTGAACCAAGGAGATGCAGAACACCAGCCAGGGGTTCCATGGCCTTGGAATAGATGCCTGGTCAAGCGGAGATGCTATCGGCCTCTACAACCCACGGGTTGAAGCTGGGGTGGGAGGTGTGTGAGCACCTGAGGAGTGTAAGGGTGGGAAAAGGCCTTTTGGCCCGTTCTGGTGGTTAAACCACTCCTTACAAGGTGTGGCAGCTCTCCAGAGACTTAATTGACTGCAGCTGCACATCTTGTACACCTGGTTGCAATTAGGGCTGCAGCAGCATCACATGGGGAGACAGGGGGAGAGAGAGAGAGTCGTGAGGACGACATGCCAAACATTGGACCATCCAGCACCCCAATGCCGAAGGTTTGAAGCTCTTTCTGCCCAGCAGTAAATTATGATCTATTATATTTTTAGTGAGAACATTATTTTGCGACATGAAGATTCCTCAAGCTACCTGTGAAGCATTTTTGAGTTAATAAATCCCCGTTGCGTACTGCCTTGTCTGTCTCTTGGTTTTACTCCTCCATGGAGTTGGTACATCTGTTTAAGACTCAGCACGTTGCACTCTATAATGACATGTAGGTTATGCGCTTCAAATCTATAGCTAGAGGACTCCTGATATCTCCAGCAGTGATAAGTAGTCTTTTTTTACTAGATGGTGCTACTTTAAGTGCTGCTTGTTTTCCCAGTAGCCTACTTGGTGTGTGAACTGCTGACAGCTATTAACTTGCAGATGATTGACACGTCAACCAGCATCAAGATGTTTCTCAGCGGCAAAACTAAGACCGTCACCGAAACAGACGGTTCTGCCCAGTTCTTCGAGGAAGGAAAGAGAGCAAGACTCCACACCACTTTAGTATCTTACCTAGCTATTTACAGATCTCATTTTGCTCTTTTGTAGCTTTGGCAACTGTGTGTTATATACCTGTTGGCTCCTCTCCCTGTAGGCTTTACAGATGCTCCCCACCCCTTGGCTGCTCCTCTCCCTGTAGGCTTTACAGACGCTCCCCACCCCTTGGCTGCTCCTCTCCCTGTAGGCTTTACAGACGCTCCCCACCCCTTGGCTGCTCCTCTCCCTGTAGGCTTTACAGATGCTCCCCACCCCTTGGCTGCTCCTCTCCCTGTAGGCTTTACAGACGCTCCCCACCCCTTGGCTGCTCCTCTCCCTGTAGGCTTTACAGACGCTCCCCACCCCTTGGCTGCTCCTCTCCCTGTAGGCTTTACAGACGCTCCCCACCCCTTGGCTGCTCCTCTCCCTGTAGGCTTTACAGACGCTCCCCACCCCTTGGCTGCTCCTCTCCCTGTAAGCTTTACAGATGCTCCCCACCCCTTGGCTGCTCCTCTCCCTGTAGGCTTTACAGATGCTCCCCACCCCTTGGCTGCTCCTCTCCCTGTAGGCTTTACAGACGCTCCCCACCCCTTGGCTGCAACCCTTCTAATTTAGTGGACCCTGCAGCGCACAACCCATGTGGAATTCCTGGTCTCTGGCAGCGTTTAGAACTGCCGATCTGCGGTGAAGAACGCTGAGTTCATCTCAGCCTATGCTGCCCTTCAGTCCCTTGACTTTTTGGCCCTGATGGAGACATGGATCACCCCAGAGAACACTGCTACCCCAGCTGTCCTCTCTTCATCTGACTACGTTTTCTCTCGTAGTCCGAGAGCATCTGGTCGTTGCAGTGGTGGCACAGGGCTACACACATTTCTCCTAAGTGGAAAGTCCCTTAGAGGGCGGCGCACAATTGGCCGAGCGTTGTTAGGGCAGGGTTTGGCCTGGGGGGGGCTTTACTTGGCTCATCGCGCTCTAGCGACTAAACTTTTTCTCACTGGATACAATTATTATTATTATTATGTGAAGAGTTGAGCTTTGTTTGTAGTCTGTTTGCCTGCTTGCTTCTCGTCGCCCACGCTACATTCTCCCACGCATCTCTGCGTAGTGTTGTGCTTTCCTGCCTGCTCACGTCTCGCCGCATTCTGTTTTTGTTGTTGACTTGGAAATGCTGAGATCTGCATATTTGTCACCTCAGGATGTTATTGTGCACTCAGTGCTAATTAAGCTGTAATAAACTGTTTGATGTTTTGTAATGTTTTCTGTTTCTCTCTGAGGCGTCAGCTTGACTGAACACGACCTAGAGGCTAGACAGCTACAAAGTGTTCTCTCCTTTGAAGTTCTCCACAAGTGAAGGAAAACTCCAGGATTCCAGAATTCTACAAATACAAATTATTTTGTTGCAAAATCAACAATTCCCTTGCATATTATGTGAGGGCTTGCAAATAATTTGACCAATCACCATACTATTTCCGCATAAAAAAAGTCAACATCATTGCAATATTATCGCATTAAAACTGACCCCTCGTTGCAGTACAAAAAGAGGGCTTGCAATTTCCACCAACCAGCGCACATTTAAAGCATTATGTGGTTCAATCAAGCCACACGACAACAAAATGTTTCCCTCGTCAGCACATTTTTGCGAAAATTTGGACAAAATTATCACTTTTGCACGAAAAAATCTGCTTGGGGCCTAAACATGCAGGCTTGGAGCAAATATACCTGAAATCCCCACAAGGACAAATGCTATTTTAATCTTAGGGGTTAGGTTTAGAGTTAGGGGCAAAGGTTCAGGTTAGAGGTTAAGGAAAATAAGATTTTGAATGGAAATACATTTTAGGTGCCCACAAGAATGCGCGCGCACTCTCTCTCTCTCTCTCTCTCTCTCTCTCTCTCTCTCTCTCTCTCTCTCTCTCTCTCTCTCTCTCTCTCTCTCTCTCTCTCTCTCTCTCTCTCTCTCTCTCTCTCTCTCTCTCTCTCTCTCTCTCTCTCTCTCTCTCTCTCTCTCTCTCTCTCTCTCTCTCTCTCTCTCTCTCTCTCTCTCTCTCTCTCTCTCTCTCTCTCACACAGGCAATAGGTAGCCTAGCGGTTACAGCATTGGGCCAGTTAACGAAATATCGCTGGTTCGAATCCTCGACCCAACAAGGTGAAAAATATGTTAATGTGCCCTTGAGCAAGGCACTTAACACTAATTGCTTCTGTAAGTGGCTCTGGGTAAGAGCGTCTGCTAAATGACTAAAATGTTAAAGAATAGTATGCAGTGTGTTACCTTGAGGTAGAGGCTGGACAAATCAAGGAGCCAATAGAGATTCTCACAAATATTTGGTGCAACACTGAGTACCAGTATACCAATTTCTAGCACTTAAAGGCCAGGCACCCCAATAAACATATTTTAAAATCTTCATCGTATCACAACTTTTACCAGTTGAATGTAAACACAAATATAATACTTTTTTGTTATATATTTTTTTAAATTAAATATTTATTAGAATATGCAGATTAGGTGATATCTCATTAAATATGTGCATATTTGCATACTACGCAAATAACATTTTCTGGACACATGAAATTAGCCTAAATATTTTTGTTTTGATTTTGTTAAGACACCAGGACCGGACTTGTCCAGAGCAGAACGTGGATAAAAACATTTTGCATCTTTCTATCTGTAAAACAGTAAAGACATTTTTCTAAATAAAATGTTACGTAGAATAAAAAAACTTTACAACAACATATTAACAATTCCCTCTGGGCAAGTCTTGAGAATATATCACAGATGCAGATGCTTCTGAAGCTGAGAAAAATGTGTTGGCGTGTGGGAAGAGTCTGACATTCAGGATGGCAGTTAAAGTCAAGGAACTTTGCCCCAGAAGCATTTAACTGAAGGAATGGGTTTACCTGATTTAGGGGATACAGTGAACAGTTGGGAGTTGGGGCCTATTTCATCATAAAATGTTTCCTTGGTGTTAAATACAGTCTGTGAATAAACTTAACATGTATAAATTGGTGGTTCAGATTACGGGATGCCTAGGTCATACACTACATGACCAAAAGTATGTGGACAACTTCTCGTCGAACATCTCATTCCAAAATCATGTGCATTAATATGGAGTTGGTCCCCCCCTTTTGCTGCTATAACAGCCTCCACTCTTCTGGGAAGGCTTTCCACTAGATGTTGGAACATTGCTGCGGGGACTTGCTTCCATTCAGCCACAAGAGCATTAGTGAAATCGGGCACCGATGTTGGGCAATTAGGCCTGGCTTGCAGTCGGTGTTCCAATTCATCCCAAAGGTGTTCAATGGGGTTGAGGTCAAGGCTCTGCGCAGGCCGATCTCAACAAACCATTTCTGTATTGACCTCACTTTGTGCACGGGGGCATTGTCATGCTGAAACAGGAAATGGCCTTCCCCAAACTGTTGCCACAAAGTTGGAAGCACAGAATCATCTAGAATGTTATTGTATGCTGTAGTGTTAAGGTTTCCCTTCACTGGAACTAATGGGCCTAGCCATGAAAAACAGCCCCAGACCATTATTCCTCCTCCACCAAACTTTACAGTTGGCACTATGCATTGGGGCAGGTAGCGTTCTCCTGGCATCCGCAAAACCCAGATTCGTCTGTCGAGCTGCCAGATGGTGAAGCGTGATTCATCACTCTCAGATAGCCTTAATATTAACTCCTGAAGAATTAAGCATTTCTTGCAGTAAAATGACAAACCAAATGTAGGCTACATTTAGACTGGGGAACAGGAGTGGAGAAATATGATTTATTTATTTCAGCATATTGAGAGAATGTGAATGTGCAGTTAGATGCCGTCTGTAGAGGTGCTGTCTTCATCAACATCATAAAAGCTGATAGTATTTCAACCACATAAAATATGCATCCAAGAAGAACTGAAATCTTATCAGAAACATTTTCGGTCTTTTTCACAGCTTTCTATTTCCTTACAACCGGTCAAACTGATGTCTTTTGGAAATTTTGCACAGAACATTTTTCCCGTAATTTTTTAATTTTTTATTGCATTTTCTCCCTGGTCCCTAAACGTTTGCTCAGCGAAAGAAGCAGAGATGACACAGACAACTTTATCGATGTCAACTAGATTTCTGACATTATTCTGGTGGGTTTATTTAGTCTTCTAGGGAACGTATAATGACAGAAGAGAAGCTGCATGTATCTAATTATAGACAAGTTGACTAACAAATAACCAAAATGTTGTTTTTCTTTATTAGCGGGTTAGGGTCGGTTGCGGGCCTTAGATTTTCACACATAGTCGGGCGGTTGCGGATGGGTGAACAAACAGCTGACCAGCGCACCACTAGCATTACATTTACATTTTAGTCATTTAGCAGACGCTCTTATCCAGAGCGACTTACAGTTAGTGAGTGCATACATAATTTTTTCATACTGGCCCCCCATGGGAATCGAACCCACAACCCTGGCATTGCAAACGCCATCCCTGCCAACCAAACCCTCCCCTACCTTGGACAATTGGACACCACCCCATGTCTCCCGGTCGCGGCCGGCTACAACAGAGCCTGGATTCGAACCAGGATCTCTAGTGGCACAGTTAGCACTGCGATGCAGTGCCTTAGACCACTGCGCCACATGCGCCGAATACATACTGGGCCGTACGCACTACCCTCTGTAGTGCCTTGCGGTCGGAGGCCAAGCAGTTGCCATACCAGGCGGTGATGCAACCAGTCAGGATGCTCTCGATGGTGCAGCTGTAGAATTTTTTGAGGATCTGAGGACCCATGCTAAATCTTTTCAGTCTCCTGAGGGGGAATAGGCTTTGTCGTGCCCTCTTCACGACTGTCTTGGTGTGTTTGGACCATGATAGTTTGTTGGTGATGTGGACACCAAGGAACTTGAAGCTCTCAACCTGTTTCATTACAGCCCTGTCGATGAGAATGGGGGCGTGCTCAGTCCTCTTTTTTTCCTGTAGTCCACAATCATCTCCTTTGTCTTGATCACATTGAGGGAGAGGTTGTTATCCTGGCACCACACTGCCAGGTCTCTGACCTCCTCCCTATAGGCTGTCACATTCGGAAAGTATTCAGACCCCTTTACTTTTTTCACATTTTGTTACGTTACAACCGATTAAAACACATTTTTTTCTATTTAATCTACACACAATACCCCATAATGACAAAGCAAAAAAAGTTTAGACATTTTAGCAAATTCATTACAAAAAAAAAATAATAATATCACATTTACATAAGTATTAAGACCCTTTACTCAGTACTTTGTTGAAGCACCTTTGGCAGCGATTACAGGCTCGAGTCTTCTTGGGTATGACGCTACAAGCTTGGCACACCTGTATTTGGGAGTTTCTCCCACTCTTCTCCGCAGATCCTCTCAAGCTCTGTCAGGATAGATGTGGAGCGTCGCTGCACAGCTATTTTCAGGTCTCCCCAGAGATGTTAGATCGGGTTCAAGTCTGGGCTCTGGCTGGGCCATTCAAGGACTTTCAGAGACTTGTCCCGAAGCCACTCCTGCGTTGTCTTAGCTGTGTACTTAGGGTCGTTGTCCTGTTGGAAGGTGAACCTTCGCCCCAGTCTGAGGTCCGGAGCGCTCTGGAGCAGGTTTTCATCAACAATCTCTTTGCTCCGTTCATCTTTACCCTCGATCCTGACTAGTCTCCCAGTCCCAGCCGCTGAAAAACATCCATGCTTCACCGTAGGGATGGTCCCAGGTTGTCTGTGTGTGTGGAGTAAAGGTGATCTAGAGTTTTGTAACCTCTAGTTGCAGAAGTGACATGCTGGTAAAAATGAGGTAATACGGATTTCAGTTTCCCCACACTAAAATCACCGGCCACAAGAAACATCGGCTCTGAATGTGCATTTTCTTGTTTGCTTATGGCCCTATAAAGCTTGCGGTCTTAGTGCCAGCATCAGTTTGTGGTGGTAAATAGACAGCTACGAAAAATCTAGATGAAAACTCTCTTGGTAAATAGTGTGGTCTGCAGCTTATCATGAGGTATTCTAACTCAGGCGAGCAGAACCTCGAGACTTCCTCAACATTAGAGATAGCGCACCAGCTTCTGTTAACAAAAAACACACACGCCTCTTCCTTAGTCTTACCCGAGTCTGCCGTGCGGTCTTCACGATGCATAGAAAAACCAACCAGATGTATATTATCCAGGTCCCCCGTTCAGCCACGACTCGGAGAAACGTAGGATATTAGTTTTTCGGGTCCCGTTGATAGGATAGTCTCGAACTGAGCTCGTCCAGTTTGTTCTCCAGTGACTGCATGTTCACCAATAGAACTTTGAAGTTCCAGGGAGTTTGGTCCGGAGTAAGCAGAACGTCCACAGCTGCTGACTCGTTGAGGTAGAAATCTTCATCCAAATCGAGGTTAGTGATCGCTGTTCTGATGTCATAGGAAACGATGGTGGAGACGTTATGTACAAAAAAAAGTTACGATCAGCGTAAAAAAAACACACAAAATAGCAGTGGGCCGTAAGACAGCAGCTATCCACTGCAGCGCCATCTTTCATCCCAAACATATGTGAAGTTTATGCTCCTCCTTCAGATTCTTCAGAATTTTAGAATAAGGCTGTAAAAGTCAAGGGGTCTGAATACTTTCCGAATGCACTGTACATAGAATGATTGTATCTATTGAAATGCATAATTATAAGCCTAACAGGTGAAAGTAGGGTACCCCCCCCCCTTGACTTTTACAGCCTTATTCTAAAATTGGTTGAATACATTTATTCCCTCATAAATCTACACACAATACCCCATAAAACAGGTTGAGACATTTTTGCAAATTTATAAAAAATAGAAACAGAAATACAGTGAGGGAAAAAAGTATTTGATCCCCTGCTGATTTTGTACGTTTGCCCACCCCCCAAGTCTGAGGGGAAATAAATGCTAGCTAGCTAGTTAGCATAAGATAATGTCTGCTAGCATAGCTAGCTAACCCCCAGTTAGCAGGGTTAGGATTAGGGTTAGGGGTCAGAGTTAGAATAGGGGTTAGGGTTATAATAGGGGTTAGGGTTTGGTTAGGGTCAGAATATGAGTTAGGGTTGGGGTTAGATTAGGGGTCAGTTCTCCACCGTTCCTAAGACACTTTTCATTTTTTTATTTTCAGATGAGAGTTTACAAGAAAATATGAATGTGGCGGCAATGGTGAAGATGCGCTTTGTTGTGCCATGAATGCTATTGAAAAATGGCAGGGCATTAAGGCAGATGCCTGTGCTTTTAATGTGCCACGAGACCCTGAGGCTCCACGAGACAAGCAGGCCAAAACCACAGGCCACAGCTATTTGGGAGGGTTACCAGTCTTCACTGGCTCTTTCGAATGTGACCTGGTGAGTCATATCCCAAAAATGGAAAGAGCCGTTTTCGGACTTACATCATGGATGACGTGGCAGAGAGGATGGGAAAGGTGGTTGGCACGCGTAAACTGGTTTTATGAAGCGGCACCCAGATTTACACATCTGTATCCCATAAGCAACCAGTCTGGCTCGAGCTGTTGGCTTCACCCCCACCATGACCTCTACCCCTGTCACAACCTCCGCCACAACCTCTGTCACAACATCAACCTCCGCCACAACCTTCACCCCACAGCCTACCCAGCACCCACAGGTCTCCAGTGACCTTGCTCCGAATGTTGGTAAGAAAAAACGTCAGCACTCATTTTAGGAAATATATAGTAGCATATAGAGTGATTAGAAATAATTGTTTATTGAACCAATACTCATGAGTTCTTGTTGTTGTTTATTTGTTTGTTTTTGTTAGAAGTGCCAGTTCTACAAAAACAAACAGCTACAGAGGTCATATTGGAGTTGTCCCCCAGGCCATGGATGCAGGAGGCGAGTCCCAGGAAAAGAAAGGCTGAGACGGCTACAGTCCTGAAGGACAAGGCAAAAAAACTAGAGAGAAGGAAGAAAGCAAAGGGAGAAAGAAACCTGTGGCACTGAAGAAACCTGTGGCACTGAAGAAAGCTGTGGCGCCACTGAAAAAGGTTGTTCCAGGGTCCAAAACCACTACAAACCCCCTGTCAGAAGGGGATGCAGAATGATTGTTCTGTAACGAGCTCTTCTCTGTTACCGCTGGGGACTAGATACGGTGCCAGCACTGTCAGAGGTCGGCTCACGAGCTAAGCTCAAATTGAACTGGGGTGGGATTCATTTACGACCTCTGCCCAAAAAAAAAAATCTGGAAAAAAGCCATTGTGTTAAGTTATTGTAATTGTTATGAAATGTTTAATTTGTGTGTGTGTGTGTGTGTGTGTGTGTTTAATAAATATTTAATAACTTATATTCCAATGAATTTGTTTAAAAATGGATAAATATGACAAACAACTGAAAATAATTAATAATTTTTTATTTTACATTTTTCTTTATAAAACTGTATTGTTGGTTAAGGGCTTGTAAGTAAGCATTTCACTGTAATGTCTACACCTGTTGTATTCAGCGCATGTGGCAAATAACATTTGATTTGATTTGATTTCACACGTTATCCAGATACTGACTGTTAGCACTTGGTGGTCTATAGCAGCTTCCCACCAGAATGGGCTTTAGGTGAGGCAGGTGAACCTGTAGCCATATTACTTCAACAGTATTTAACATGAGATGATCTCTAAGCTTTACAGGAATGTGGTTCTGAATATAAACAGCAACACCTCCACCATTGACATTTATGTATTTTCTGTAAATGTTATAAGCTTGTATTGCTACCACTGTATCATCAAAGGTTCAGTACCAGTCAAAAATGTGGACACACCTACTCATTCCCTTTTCCAACAGTCTTGAAGGAGTTCTCACATATGCTGAGCACTTGTTGGCTGCTTTTCCTTCACTATGCCGTCCGTGTATTATCTAAGTGAGTTTCAGAGATAGTCATCTGTTACTGGCAAATTATTGAATTCATGAACCTTGTTTCTTAAGCTACATATGTTAACGTGGGCTATTTTTGAGCACTTTTCTTCTGGGATACTTACTTGTTTTTATTGCTTTACTGGGAAGCTTAGCAGAAGTAGACATGCTCATGTTATTTATGTTAGTGCAGGGTGAGCTGCACACAGTGGACTTCCTACTAGGGCACACCGCCTCAGTGCTAACAGTATAACTCTGGTTCATAGGCACATTATTACTGCATACAATAGCTGTAGGATCAGCAGAGGCATTCAGGGCAGTTAGAGGGACATAAATTAGGCTACTTACATTGTGTCTACCAACACCCCTGGTATAATGTACATTTGCTGAAGCATTATGACAACTCAGCGTCACAATGTTAGGGATTAACCTCTTAACGATCGGACCCTTTTTTTCATTTTTCGCCTAAAATGACATACCCAAATCTAACTGCCTGTAGCTCAGGACCTGAGGCATGGTATGCATATTCTTGATACCATTTGAAAGGCAACACTTTGAAGTTTGTGGAAATGTGAAATGAATGTAGGAGAATATAACACATTAGATCTGGTAAAAGAGAATATAAATAAAACATGTTTTTTCTATTTCTTTTTTGTTCCATCATGTTTGAAATGCAACAGAAAGGACACAATATAATATTGCAGTTTAGGTGCAATTTAGATTTTGGCCACTAGATGGCAGCAGTGTGTGCAAAGTTTCAGATTGATCCAGTGAAGCATTGCAATACTGGACTATTTTGTATCAAGTCTGCCCAAATGTGCTGAATTGGTCAATTGACACATTTTCAAGTACATAGCTACAGAGAACATACAAAAATGATATGGTAATACAAAATGTAAGGAATGTCATACGTGATGGATCATTAGCTTATACACTAACTTTCACACATCTAGATGGCCGGGCGGGGTGGATGTGGAGCCAGAGACAGCAGGGGTTCAAACTGTAAAACCCAGTTCCTACATTTGAACATAAAAATTGATTTTATCAAACAAAACTATGCTACATTTTATCTCTGGGACCCTTAGGATGACAAATCAGAGCAAGAGGTGAATGTATCAAACCAGTTGCTGTGATACGTTTTTTGTTGTTGTGCACTCTACTTAAACAATAGCATGGTAGTTTTTCACTGTAATAGCTACTGTAAATTGGACAGTGCAGTTAGATTAACAATAATTTAAGCTTTCTGCCCATATAAGACATGTCTATGTCCTGGAAAGTTTGCTGTTACTTAAAGCAGTCATGCTAATCACATTAGCGCACGTTAGCTCAACCGTCCCGTATACAGGACACCGATCCCATAGAGATTAACTGAGCTGGGCTTTCGGGTCATTAATAAGTCATTGTCTCAACGCAGCCTTATAATGCTGTGAAAGGATCCAGGAACGGAAATTATTTGGATGGATTCTATCCTCCTTATAAAACGTGTTTTTTTCCCAAAAGGTATCGAAATGGTCAACAAAAGTTACACCCATTGAGCTGCAATAATCACTTAGCCAGTGAAGAGAAACAATCCTGCTAAAGCGTTCAATGCCAAGATTCAGAGAGGGCACAGTGCCAGATATGATGGGTCTTTTATTAGTGTCTAGTGTAACAGGGTTGAAATAGACATTCTTGGTTGAATGAGTTTTGCTATAATTAAGCAGCCAGGTATAAGTCTGTATAGTTGTGGAGCCACCTGCTGTATTATTTGTGCAACTGCATCTCTGTGCATACATGTGCGCATGACCACGCAGGATCCAGCCAAAGAGTTGTTAAACGTTGATGGAGGTATGTATCGTGATCCATGCTGCACCCAGTGTTTTCACTTTTTAAAAATGATATCTAATGTATGTTAGGCTGGAAACTATATTGTTTTATAATCAGTATCGATGTTGACATGTTATGTGATAGTGTTACAGAGTTGTGTCCTGTATTTACAATTTTATGGACATTTACAAAAGTTAGCACGTTGCTGTACGCTAAAGGCTAGCTAGCGTCCGTCCTGTACTTTCCTTGCTAATGAGGTTAGTCGCCTCGTGAAGTGTAAATGGATTTTTTATTTCATGTCACTCAGATTTCATGACGGATTTGCAGTTGCTCTTTAGTTTACACATTGTGTTGTGTGTGTGTCTGCAGGTACGTGCTCCCAAACGGCTATGGAACAATGTTATGTTACTGTACACGTGTTATGTTACTTGTGTAGCCCATGTGCTGCGGTGCTGTGTTATGGCCATCAGATGCAGTCATTATAAGTTGAGCGCTCCTCTGTAGTCATGTTGTTATAGATGTAATATATGTAAATATGCATTTAGCTTTTCTACAACTATTTTATAAAAAAAAGCAAAAGAGATTGATGGAGATTTCATGACGGATTTGCAGTTGCTCTGAAGTTTACACAGTGTTATGTGTGTGTGTCTACAGAATAAACCGTGAAAGAGAACAGCACTGTGTCCTTTTGTCGTCCAAGCATATGAGAACCGTTACACTAGCAGAGAGTCAATCAGTTCTTTAAAATCCAGTTTCAACTGTTCAAAGCTGCCCTTCATAATGTCATTAAAACCCACATGGACTACGATAGAATCGATTTCCATGTCCTGACATAGTACATTCGGGAGCAGCTTAGTAATGTAATTTACTCGAGCTCCGGGATAGGACATTGCTTTTGCACCAGGAACGGTCACATACAATATGAATTGTAATTCGTAACATATCATACGAAATGGGTGATGGACAACCACAAATGAATACATACCATACCCAACGTAACATATCATACTAAAGGGAGTGTTCCGGATTTACATAAAGAAATAATACGAAATGCTCTGAGACCAGGTTGGTCTGGCTGGCTCGCTCCACCTCCGACTTCTCCATACACTGACTAGGCTACACGTAACCCCACTTTTCCTTGTCTTTATAAGTAGACTTTGTTAAATGTTCTGCTTGTAAACACTTGACACAGTTCTCTGGGGAAGCTAGCTAGCCGGATGTAGAGTGGGGCGTTCTAAATGAGTTTGTTATTGTTTACATTCCAAAAAAGGTCTATATCAACGTAAAAAATAATTTTTAAAAAATAAGTCTGACTTTATTGCGCAATCCCGGCCACGTTTTATATTGTGTATATACACTACCAGTTTTCTTTATTTTTTACTATTTTCTACATTGTAGAATAATAGTGAAGACATCAAAACTATGAAATAACACATATGAAATCATGTAGTATCCAAAAAGAAGTGTTAAACAAATCAAAAATATATTTTATATTTGAGATTCTTCAAAGTAGCCACCCTTTGCATTGATGACAGCTTTGCATACTCTTGGCATTCTCTCAACCAACCTCATGAGGTAGTCACCTGGAATACATTTCAATTAACAGTTGTGCCTTGTTAAAAGTTAATTTATGGAATTTCTTTCCTTCTTAATGCATTTGAGCCAATCAGTTGTGTTGTGACAAGGTAGGGGTGGTATACAGAAGATAGCCCTATTTGGTAAAAGACCAAGTCCATATTATGGCAAGAACAGCTCAAATAAGGAAAGAGAAACAACAGTCCATCATTACTTTAAGACATGAAGGTCAGTCAATACGGAAAATGTCAAGAACTTTGCAAAAACCATCAAGCGCTATGATGAAACTGTCTCTCATGAGGACCGCCACAGGAAAGCAAGACCCAGAGTTACCTCTGCTGCAGAGGACAAGTTCATTAGAGTTACCAGCCTCAGAAATTGCAGCCCAAATAAATGCTTCAGAGAGTTCAAGTAACAGACACATCTCGACATCAACTGTTCAGAGGAGACTGTGTGAAACAGGCCTTCATGGTCGAATTGCTGCAAAGAAACCACTACTAAAGGACACCAATTATAAGAAGAGACTTAGACCAGTGGAAATCTGACCTTTGGTCTGATGAGTCCAAATGTGAGATCTTTGGTTCCAACCGCCATGTCTTTGTGAGATGCAGAGTAGGTGAACGGATGATCTCCGCATGTGTGGTTCCCACCGTGAAGCATGGAGGAGGAGGTGTGATGGTGTGGGGGTGCTTTGCTGGTGACACGGTCTGTGATTTATTTTGAATTCAAGGCACACTTAACCAGCATGGCTACCACAGCATTCTGCAGCGGTACGCCATCCCATCTGGTTTGCGCTTAGTGGGACTATCATTTGTTTTTCAACAGGACAATGACCCAAAACACACCTCCAGGCTGTGTAAGGGCTATTTGACCAAGAAGGAGAGTGATGGAGTGCTGCATCAGATGACCTGGCCTCCACAATCACCCGACCTCAACCAAGTTGAGATGTTTTGGAATGAGTTGGACCACCATGTGAAGGAAAATCAGCCAACAAGTGCTCAGCATATGTGGGAACTCCTTCAAGACTGTTGGAAAAGCATTCCTCATGAAGCTGGTTGAGAGAATGTCATGAGTGTGCAAAACTGTCAAGGCAAAGGGTGGATATTTGAAGAATATAAAATATTAAATATATTTTGATTTGTTTAACAATTTTGGTTACTACATGATTCCAAATGTGTTATTTCATAGTTTTGATGTCTTGACTATTATTTTACAATGTAGAAAATAGTAAAAATAAAGAAAAACCCTTGAATGAGTAGGTTTGTCCAAACTTTTGACTGGCACTGTATATGTTTTTTTTTTTACTGACAAATAAAATCAATCAATGTGTTATGATGTTCTATGTCAGCATGGTTTCATACACTAGATGTAACATAGGAAATGCAAATCTGGGACACTCAAAATAGTATGATACGTTATGTTTGGTACGGTTACATAAGACTGAAGGTTACATAAGGCAAAAACGAAAGGAGGGTGGTTGGTCGGGGTGGACGAGTGGGCGTATAATGTGAACGTCTAGCAACCCAAAGGTTGGGTGTTCGATTCTCATCATGGATAACTTCATCATTTTAGCTAATTAGCTACTTTGCAAATTCTTAGCATGTTAGCTAACCCTTCCCCTAACCCTAACCTTAACCCTTTAACCTAACTCCTAACCTTAACCCCTTAACCCCTAGCCTAGCTAATGTTAGCCAGCTAGCTAATGTTAGCATTAGCCACCTAGCTAAAGTTAGCAACAACAAATTGGAATTCGTAACATCATACATTTTGGGAAATTCGTGACATATTGTACGAATTGCAATTTGTAACAACTCATACTAAATGGAGTGTCTGGGATTTACATACAGAATAATATGAAATGCTCTGAGACCAGGTTGCCTATGTAGGTGCCCATCAAATAAAGTGCTACCATTTTTCCCTATAAACCCACACAAGAAGAAACCACTCAGTCATTATGCATCTTCGCAGTTAACAGATAATCACTTTAATAAAAACAGCAGTTACAGCATCCATTCATACAATAATGCAAATTCATTTGTCATATGAATCATTCTGCACAAACAGATCAGAGACAAAGTAGCTAGTGCAAATGACAAACAACAGAAAAAAAAATACAAAAAGCTTAGTAATATATTTTTACAGGGTGCATTCATTCATTGCTATGCAAAATAGTTTTTCCATTAGGTCTATCAAAAATTCCATTGTCACAATCACAATAGAAGAATGAACGAGTCAAAGTTGAAAAGACATTGTTCTCCTCCTTGCAGTTCTCCTCCAGTCCTTGTTGTTAAAATGAATGAAAGAGTTGTTCAGAAATGAAAGCATTTTCCCTCGGCTTCCTCCTGTGCTCTTTATGTTCCATAATAATCCAAGGAGACCAGGATAATGTAATTTACAACCTCAAAGAAAGAAAGAAAGAAAGAAAGAAAGAAAGAAAGAAAGAAAGCAGGGGGTCAAAAAAACACAGGAAATTGCATTGCCGTAATGAAACAGTCTAGAAAAAACGCAGGTGTTGTTGTTTCAAAGTTCATCCATCACTGAGAAGCTGTACAAAACCTCAGAAACACACATCACAAAACGTAATCGACTCGAACGGACGACATCATTATAAACTCATTGTCATCATGGTTGAGCTTTACAAACAGTGCCACGTCATGTCACATGACCACCCGAAGCACACGCCGTAAGCAGCTCATATCACAGGTATTTGGTCAAAGTCAAAGTTCAAAAGTTGCACAAGTTGTAAGCATTAAAAAGCCACAATAGATTCTACTGATGAAACTGAGAATCTTCATAATAATAATAATTCATTGAATTAACAACACAACATTGGTGTTAGACTAGGTACACCTGGGGCCTTCCAAGAAAAGAAGGCCTTTTGTGTCTTATATATTCAGTAGAAATTGTGCACCAATATAGCATTTTAAAAGCCTGTTATATTAAATGAAGTGCCCTTTTAATATAGACCACATGGAGAATTCAATAAATCAGATTTTTTGATATGAATAAAGGCTCGCTGAAATGCCCCTCCATCAACGCTGTCACTTCTAGGGAGTTGCTTTGAAGTAATTTTGTTGCTTTGAAAAAAGTCATTTCTGAAGATTATCATTTATTTCACGCGATTGGTGATTCATTTACGTGAACTGAATTCTCGTTTTAATATGTTGAAACTTTGAACATCTAAAAGTCAAATCATAGTGTAAAAGCAGGTGAACTGGTTCTACTATTTCTGGCCATGTTCTGGTGTTTTGTGGTGAAAAACTGAGCAGATTGAGCGTAACACGTCAACCCTTTTACCCACAGATAGACAAACTATAAATGTTTTTTTTTTTTTGTGAAACTTGCATTCAATTGCCTCTCCCTGTTGTACACAACAAGCTTTCCATTCCCCCTTGTCACAAGGGTATTTACGGCTGATTTAAGAAGAAATCGTCAACCCTGTAACGGCCAACCCTGTTACGGTCAACCAGGTTACGGTCAACGCTGTTACGGTCAACCCTGTTACGGTCAACCCTGTTGCTTTATTTGGCACTTAACATGCACTTACTATTTTTCTTTTTGCCTCTTGAGATGGGAAAATGTATTTTTCTGAAGTTGAACATGTGCTCTTACATTTACATTTACGTCATTTAGCAGACGCTCTTATCCAGAGCGACTTACAGTTAGTGAATACATCCATGTTTTCTTTTTTCTTTTTTTTTCTTCTTTTTTTTCATACTGGCCCCCCGTGGGAAACAAACCCACATCCCTGCCGGCCAAACCCTCCCCTACCTTGGACGACGCTGGACCAATTGTGCACCGCCCCATGGGTCTCTTTATGACAGAATGTCAAAATGAGGTGAAATCAACACTTCTCAAAAGGCACCGGATTGGTGGAACGACCCATCTACAGAATTAAACAACTACTCCCATTGGTCATTTAACCTGAGAGAAATGTTGGATTGCTTTGTCAAAAAAGTTAGATTTGATTGTTTGTTGTCATGCAGCTTGGTTGTGATTACGAAACAGAGCAAGCAGAAAAGCTATTTGTTTAGTAAGTCCTGAGACAAGCATACAGGGTAGAGAGCAGTGGATTGAACCTAGCCTGGAAATCCTGACTGAATTCAGCTCCGTTCCACATGAGGTGACACATCGGTGAAACGTGGCATGATTCAGTCTGGATTTAGAGGCTTGATGTAGCCTGAATGGCGTCCACTCTTAAATCCTTGAGCAAAGATTGCTTTAGTACTGTATAGCACATATATTTTAGAAAAATGTGTAGGTATAGATGAGAACACGGCACGGCAAGCAATTTTTTCTATTTTCAGCAACATACTGTACAGAAATGTATTGCTGTCTATGGCTTATGGGAATGTAGACATTTAGGTTGATCTGATCTATACATCGAGTTGATCCATAACTGCATGCATTAGAATTATGATGGATTAGGACTTAACAGGACATAAAGTCAAGAAAACTGATGTTATGGATGAAGGTAGATTTAAATTAAATTAAATTAAAAAATAAAATTCTTATTGGTCACTTACACATTTTTAGCAGATGTTATTGCGGGTGTAACGAAATGCTTGTGTTCCTAGCTCCAACAGTGCAGTAGTATCTAACAATTCACAACAATACACACAAATCTAAACGTAAAATAATGGTATTAAGAAATATATAAATATTAGGACGAGCAATGTCAGAGTGGCATTGACTAAAATACAGTAGAATAGAATACAGTATATACATATGAGATGAGTAAAGCGGTATGTAAACATTATTAAAGTGACCAGTGATTCCAAGTCTATGTATACAGGGCAGCAGCCTCTAAGGTGCAGGGTTGAGTAACCGGGTGGTAGCCGGCTAGTGATGGCTATTTAACAGTCTGATGGCCTTGAGATAGAAGCTGTTTTTCAGTCTCTCGGTCCCAGCTTTGATGCACCTGTACTGACCGCGCCTTCTGGATGGTAGCGGGATGAACAGGCCGTGGCTCGGGTGGTTGATGTCCTTGATGATCTTTTTGGCCTTCCTGTGACATCGGGTGCTGTAGGTGTCCTGGAGGGCAGGCAGTGTGCCCCTGGTGATGCGTTGGGCAGACCGCACCACCCTCTGGAGAGCCCTGCGGTTGCAGGCTGTGCAGTTGCCATACCAGGCGGTGATACAGCCCGACAGGATGCTCTCAATTGTGAATCTGTAAAAGTTTGTGAGGGTCTTAGGGGCCAAGCCAAATTTCTTAAGCCTCCTGAGGTTGAAGAGGCTCTGTTGCGCCTTCTTCACCACACTGTCTGCGTGGGTGGACCATTTCAGTTTGTCAGTGATGTGTACTCTGAGGAGCTTGAAGCTTTCCACCTTCTCCACTGCGGTCCCGTTTATCTGGATAGGGGCGTGTTCCCTCTGCTGTTTCCTGAAGTCCACGATCAGCTCCTTCATTTTGTTGACGTTGAGGGAGAGGTTATTTTCCTGGCACCACTCTGCCAGGGCCTTCACCTCCTCCCTGTAGGCTGTCTCGTCATTGTTGGTAATCAGGCCTACTACTGTTGTGTCATCTGCAAACTTGATGATTGAGTTGGAAGCGTGCTTGGCCACGCAGTCATGGGTGAACAGGGAGTACAGGAGGGGGCTGAGAACGCACCCTTGTGGGGCCCCAGTGTTGAGGATCAGCGAAGTGGAGGTGTTGGTTCCTACCTTCGCCACCTGGGGGCGGCCCGTCAGGAAGTCCAGGACCCAGTTGAACAGGGCGGGGTTCAGACCCAGGGCCTTGAGCTTAATGATGAGCTTGGAGGGTACTATGGTGTTGAATGCTGAGCTATAGTCAATGAACAGCATTCTTACATAGGTATTCCTCTTGTCCAGATGGGATAGGGCAGTGTGCAGTGCATTGGCAATTGCATCGTCTGTGGATCTATTGGGGTGGTAAGCAAATTGAAGTGGGTCTGGGGTGACAGGTAAGGTAGAGGTGATATGATCCTTAACTAGCCTCTCAAAGCACTTCATGATGACAGAAGTGAGTGCTACGGGGCGATAGTCATTTAGTTCAGTTACCTATGCGTTCTTGGGTACAGGAACAATGGTGGACATCTTGAAACATGTGGGGACAGCAGACTGGGATAGGGAGAGATTGAATATGTCCGTAAACACACCAGCCTGCTGGTCTGCGCATGCTCTGAGGACGGGACTACGGATGCCGTCTGGGCCGGCCATGGAGAAGGAGAGGCCACAGTCCTTGGTAGTGGGCCGCGTCGGTGGCACTGTGTTATCCTCAAAGCGGGCGAAGAAGGTGTTTAGCTTGTCTGGAAGCGAGACGTCGGTGTTGGCGACGTGGCTGGTTTTCTTTTTGTAGGTCTCCCAAGTGGCGCAGTGGTCTAAGGCACTGCATCGCAGTGCTAGCTGTGCCACTAGAGATCCTGGTTTGAATCCAGGCTCTGTCGTAGCCGGCCGCGACCGGGAGACCCATGGGGCGGCGCACAATTGGCCCAGCGTCGTCCAGGGTAAGGGGAGGGAATGGCTGGCAGGGATGTAGCTCAGTTGGTAGAGCATGGTGTTTGCAACGCCAGGGTTGTGGGTTCGATTCCCAAGGGGGGGTATAAAAAAAAATAATACTCAAACAAAATAATGTATGCACTCACTAACTGTAAGTCGCTCTGGATAAGAGCGTCTGCTAAATGACTAAAATGTAAATGTAATCCTGGGAGCAAGACGTCGGTGTCCGTGACGTGGCAGGTTTTCTTTTTGTAATCCATGATTGTCTATGGACCCTGGTGCATACGTCTCATGTCTGAGCCGTTGAATTGACACTCCACTTTGCCTGTTTGATTGCCTTACGGATAGAATAACTACACTGTTTCTATTCAACCATATTCCCAGTCACCTTGCCGTGACTTTCAGTTTTTCGCGAATGCTGCCATCAATCCACGGTTTTTGGTTTGGGTAGGTTTTAATAGTCACAGTGGGAACAACATCCCATATACACTTCCTGATGTATTTGATGTTATGGATGAAGGTAGATTAAACAGCAATACTTATCCATTCATCCATTCCAGTGTTTTGGTCTGAGAAGTCTGTCTGACCTGGCAGACTGGGAGGTCAATACCTGATTTCATATTTAATCTGGCTGGTCTCATGGTTGTTTCAATTCATGGAGATGGTCAGAAAACTACACAGTACAAACATATCATAGAATTTTGGCACCAACGACTTCATGTTGCATTTTTGTACATTTATAAATATTCTCAAAATCAAAATCACAAATCACATCCTCTCATACCAACAACAGGATTCATTTAATCTAATGGAAGTATGGGACAAACTAATTTGTGTAACTCAAAGTAAATTTTCCATCTGAGTTTTTTCAGTTGCTTTGAGAAATCATTGCTTTGAGTTTCAAAGAATGGGACATCAATTGAATAATAGGACATCATCAATTGAAAGGTTTTCAGAAGGGTTGAAAAATTCTGGTAACTTTCCCCAAATTCCCAGGTTTTCCAGAAATCCTGGTTGGAGGATTCCGGATTTACTTCTTGTTCCCTCCTAATTCCAGGAATCTTCCAACCAGGATGTCTAGAAAACCTTGGAATTTGGGGAAAGTTACCAGATTTTTGCAACCCTAGTTTTCAGCTAGGACATTGCTGAAGACAGCTTTAATACGTTGCTGAAGCCATCCCTGATGAATTTACTGTTTACTGGCTGTCATGTCATTGTCCCTACACTGGTCTCTCTCCTGGATTCAATCTGATCAGTGGTAGATCCACGTTATAGCACGCTCAACATTTAAAAGTAATTTTCGATTTAGCCGACATATGTGGTCTCTGCAAACATGGAAACATTGCCTTTAAAAAGGTGCATAGCCGACAAAGCGTGATGGGATTGAATCCCAGCTTCACCTGTCTGTTGCATGGCTTTTTTCAACATAAAAAATATTGATCTGAATATCTCTGGTACTTTTAATGATATCTAGAGTGGGCTCTCTGGTACTCCTATTTGCCATGTATTCAATTTAAGCCTACTAGAAAGTGTGTGCCCTCAGGCCTATAGGGAAGCAAAAGTCGTTCCGCTACCCAAGAATAGTGAAGCCCCCTTTACTGGCTCAAATAGCCGACAAATCAGCCTGTTACCAACCCTTTGTAAACGTTTGAGAAAAATTGTGTTTGACCAGATACAATATTATTTTACAGTAAATAAAAATTAACAACAGATTTTCAGCACGCTTACAGGGAAGGACATTCAACATGAAAGGCACACACAGAAATGACTGATGATTGGCTGGGAGAAATTTATAATAAAAAGATTGTGGGGTCTGTTTTGTTAGACTTCAGTGCAGCTTTTGACATTATCGATCATTAGTCTGCTGCTGGAAAAACGTACACTACCAGTCAAAAGTTTTAGAACACCTACTCATTCAAGAGTTTTTCTTAATTTTTTAAACTATTTTCTACATTGTAGAATAATAGTGAAGACATCAAAACTATGAAACAACACATATGGAATCATGTAGCAACCAAAAAAGTGTTAAACAAATCAAAATATATTTTATATTTGAGATTCTTCAAATAGCCTACTGCCGTGTGTACATCGCTGCGCCTTAAATGTGAATAAATAATAGTTTATCAACATTTTAACATTCTGATCTGTTCCATCAGCCCTATTAATTGATACGGTGTACACCTCCACTACTTTGATACGTATCAGCGATGTATGATCCATTTTATTATACATTCAGAAAGTATTCAGACCCCTTTACTTTTTATGTTTTGTTACGTTACAGCCTAATTCTAAAATTGATTAATTGGTTTTGGTTCCCTTCCCCAGATCTGTCCCTCGACACAATCTTGTCTCGGAGCTCTACGGACAATTCCTTCGACCTCATGGCTTGGTTTTTGCTCTGACATGAACTGTCAACTGTGGGACCTTATATAGACAGGTGTGTGCCTTTCCAAATCATGTCCAATCAATTGAATTTACCACAGGTGGACTCCAATCAAGTTGTAGAAACATCTCAAGGATGATCAATGGAAACAGGATGCACCTTATGTAAATAAGGTATTTCTGTTTTTTATTTTGAACACATTTGCTAAAATGTAAAAAAACTTTAAGCTTTGTCATTATGGGGTATTGTGTGTAGATTGATGAGGATTTTTATTTATTTAATCCATTTTAGAATAAGGCTGTGACGTAACAAAATGTTGAAAAGTCAAGGGGTCTGAATACTTTCCGAATGCACTGTAGGTCATTCACCAACCACAGCACATTTGCAAATCACCAGAAGAGGGAGTTCCCTTTGAATGCATTTCACCATTCACTGTGCTCATAAAATGTACCATACCTTCAGAATTAGCACTCTGGAAATGGGATGTACTTCTAGAGTATATTATTCCAAACAATATGTCTTAAAATTACACAATCTAAAATTGTACTTTTGAGTCTTTAATTTTAATATTTTTTATGTTGAATAAATTAATGTGAAAATGTGTATTTCAGAATGTAGACCTACTCTATAAGGAGTATAATGACTTCTAGATGTTGAACAAAAAGGTCCTAAAATAATAAAATTCATAATGGTGACACCTACATTTTACATTTTAGTCATTTAGCAGACGCTCTTATCCAGAGCGACTTACAGTTTAGTGAGTGCATACATTTTTCATACCTAGTGAACACTTTTGTGGGTTTGTGTTTATAAAAACAATGCTGGTAGGTCTACTTAGAAAGGTAAACTCCTACACACCTGTATGTATTGTGGCAAAGCAAATGAAACTGCCTGAAAATCTACTGTCCCGCTGTGGTGAGGTCCAGAGTTGTTTCTGATATCTATAGTCAATTATTTATAGCAGCACAAAGACCATTAACTGATTAATTAAATTAATAAAAAATCTAATGTATGAGGAAAATATTTAACACTTTGACAGAAAGGAATTGGGAAAAATCATCTAAAAACTCCAATCACCAATTCATTAATTTGAACATTTGCCATAGAACCTACAGTTGAAGTCGGAAGTTTACATAAACCTTAGCCAAATACATTTAAACTTAGTTTTTCACAATTCCTGACATTTAATCCTAGTAAAAATTCCCTGTCTTAGGTCAGTTAGGATCACCACTTTATTTTAAGAATGTGAAATGTCAGAATAATAGTAGAGAGAATGATTTATTTCAGCTTTTATTTCTTACATCATGTTCCCAGTGGGTCAGAAGTTTACATACACTCAATTAGTATCTGGTAGCATTGCCTTTAAATTGTTTAACTTGGGTCAAACGTTTCGGGTAGCCTTCCACAAGCTTCCCACAATAAGTTGGGTGAATTCTGGCCCATTCCTCCTGACAGAGCTGGTGTAACTGAGTCAGGTTTGTAGGCCTCCTTGCTCGCACACGCCTTTTCAGTTCTGCCCACACATTTTCTATAGGATTGAGGTCAGGGCTTTGTGATTGCCACTCCAATACCTTGACTTTGTTGTCCTTAAGCCATTTTGCCACAACTTTGGAAGTATGCTTTGGGTCATTGTCCATTTGGAAGACCCATTTGTGACCAAGCTTTAACTTCCTGACTGATGTCTTGAGATGTTGCTTCAATATATCCACATAATTTCCCTTCCTCATGATGCCATCTATTTTGTGAAGTGCACCAGTCCCTCCTGCAGCAAAGCACCCCCACAGCATGATGCTGCCACCCCCGTGCTTCACTGTTGGGATGGTGTTCTTCGGCTTGCAAGCCCCCCCCTTTTCCTCCAAATATAACGATGGTCATTATGGCCAAACAGTTATATTTCTGTTTCATCAGACCAGAGGACATTTCTCCAAAAAGTACGAACTTTATCCCCATGTGCAGTTGCAAACCGTAGTCTGGCTTTTTTATGGCGGTTTTGGAGCAGTGGCTTCTTCCTTTCTGAGCGGCCTTTCAGGTTATGTCGATATAGGACTCGTTTTACTGTGGATATAGATACTTCTGTACCTGTTTCCTCCAGCATCTTCACAAGGTCATTTGCTGTTGTTCTGGGATTGATTTGCACTTTTCGCACCAAAGTACGTTCATCTCTAGGAGACAGAACGCGTCTCCTTCCTGAGCGGTATGACGGCTGCGTGGTCCCATGGTGTTTATACTTGCATACCATTGTTTGTACAGATGAACGTGGTACCTTCAGGCGTTTGGAAATTGCTCCCAAGGATGAACCAGACTTGTGGAGGTCTACAAAAAAATTTCTGAGGTCTTGACTGATTTTCTTTTGATTTTCCCATGATGTCAAGCAAAGAGGCACTGAGTCTGAAGGTAGGCCTTGAAATACATCCACAGGTACGACTCAAATTATGTCAATTAGCCTATCAGAAGCTTCTAAAGCCATGACATCATTTTCTGGAATTTTCCAAGCTGTTTAAAGGCACAGTCAACTTAGTGTTTGTAAACTTCTGACCCACTGGAATTGTGATACAGTGAATTATAAGTGAAATAATCTGTCTGTAAACAATTGTTGGAAAGATTACTTGTGTCATGCACAAAGTAGAGGTCCTAACCGACTTTCCAAAACTATTGTTTGTTAACAAGAAATCTGTGGAGTGGTTGAAAAACGAGTTTTAATGACTCCAACCTAAGTGTATGTAAACTTCCGACTTCAACTGTATCTAACACCTCAAAGACATCACATGGGTATTAGTCCATCTCCACAGGGGACCTTTATGTGAATTCTGCACCACAAGGGACCTTTATGTGAATTCTGCACCACAAGGGACCTTTATGTGAATTCAGCACCACAAGGGACCTTTATGTGAATTCTGCACCACAAGGGACCTTTATGTGAATTCTGCACCACAAGGGACCTTTATGTGAATTCTGCACCACAAGGGACCTTTATGTGAATTCAGCACCACAAGGGACCTTTATGTGAATTCTGCACCACAAGGGACCTTTATGTGAATTCAGCACCACAAGGGACCTTTATGTGAATTCTGCACCACAAGGGACCTTTATGTGAATTCTGCACCACAAGGGACCTTTATGTGAATTCTGCACCACAAGGGACCTTTATGTGAATTCTGCACCACAAGGGACCTTTATGTGAATTCTGCACCACAAGGGACCTTTATGTGAATTCTGCACCACAAGGGACCTTTATGTGAATTCTGCACCACAAGGGTGTTACTTTTCGACATGTGCTGTGGAAATGTCCAGGGGTGATTGAATTCTGGGGGAAAGTTAACGATGTAATTCCCCAATGTACGGAAATAAAAACACAAGTTAAATGGGTTTCCATCATTTTGAACTCTACTGATGGTTTTGTCACTAACTGTTGTGTTATATAGCGAATATGAAAAATGTGTGCACTCACTAACTGTAAGTCGCTCTGGATAAGAGCGTCTGCTAAATGACTAAAATGTAAAATATAATGTGCCCTCTGGTCTTGGCACGTGCACTCTAGCCAACGGCTCAAAGATACAAATACAAATAATCTTGCTATTATCCATAATAATCCTACATGATAAGATTATTATGGATAATAGCAAGATTATTTTTATTTGTCAAACGGCAGCCAAGCATCAATCATCATTTCACCAGAATAAGACCCTCGATATTTATTGGAAAGGAGCATCAAGCTCATCACCGTGCCCTTTCACCACCCTGTGAAGTTCATCATCATTTATTTCATCTGTAGCCTAATAAACTGCATGGTTTAAGGATTAGTCGTAGTGGGAGGACCACACAACATGTTATCGCTTGACTCCAAGTTTACTTCGATATGACGGTTATTATGTCAATATTTCCTCATAAAGACGTTTCCACCAACATTTCTCGCATTATTAATTTTACAGACACAAACAGATCCCACCTCGTCTAGCGTATTCTGTTATGTCGACATTCTGAACGTTTAAAATGTTTGTTTCCATCAGGCCTGTCGTACTTTCCTCACATCAAAAGGTTGGCTGGAGACCTGGTTACTGTCTCCCAAAACTGGACAGAAAGAAGACAAATGAAATATTGTGTAAATTAATGTCTTCCATACAGATAGCCTAGCGGTTAAGAGCGTTGGGCCAGTAACTGAAAGGTTTGAATCCCTGAGAGTACTATGTGAAAAATGTGTCACTGTGCCCTTGAGCAAGGCACTTAACCCTAATTGCTCCTGTAAATTGCTCTGGATATCAGCGCTGTTGTCTTCCATGTTCTCCTTTCTGTATGTTGGTACAGTAAGGTGCTCTATAACATGATTGTGTCATCAGTCAATAACATGTTTGTTTGTTGTTGTTGTCAGACCAGTGTGCCCGGGGTGGGCAGGTCACCTCTGTTTGTTGTTGTTGTTGTCAGACCAGTGTGCCCGGGGTGGGCAGGTCACCTCTGTTTGTTGTTGTTGTTGTCAGATCAGTGTGCCCTGGGTCGGCAGGTCACCTCTGTTTGTTGTTGTTGTTGTCAGACCAATGTGCCTGGGGTCGGCAGGTCACCTCTGTCAGTGCTGGGTTCTTTCAGGGTCAGCTCCTGCATCTGGGATGGGAAGGACTCCTGGTACAGAGACAACTCTACCGACCTGAGAGAGAGAGACAGAGACAGAGACAGAGACAGAGACAGAGACAGAGAGACAGAGACAGAGAGACAGAGACAGAGACAGAGACAGAGAGAGAGAGAGAGACAGAGAGAGAGAGAGAGAGAGAGGGAGAGAGAGAGAGAGAGAGAGAGAGAGAGAGAGAGAGAGAGAGAGAGAGAGAGAGAGAGAGAGAGAGAGAGAGAGAGACAGAGACAGAGACAGAGAGAGAGAGAGAGAGAGAGAGAGAGAGAGAGAGAGAGAGAGAGAGAGAGAGAGAGAGAGAGAGAGAGAGAGAGAGAGAGAGAGAGAGAGAGAGAGAGAGCGAGAGAGAGAGAGAGAGAGAGAGACAGAGACAGAGACAGAGAGAGAGAGAGAGAGAGAGAGAGAGAGAGAGAGAGAGAGAGTAAAAGCTAACGTTCAATATGACTGTCTTCCTATGTAATAGGACAACAACCAGAACACGAGAGCACACAGACTCACAACAATCTCTCAGACATAACCAACCTGCCATGTAGTGGAAGCCCCTGGAAGGTCTGTGACTTTGGCAGTTGGCGAGGATGGTAGTCTCCCTGGTAGGCCTGGGGGAGCTGGTGAGGGTGTGACCCATGCAGGGAGTCTGTGGTATGTATCTTGGGGGGTCCCCCGTTGTCCTGCCCCAGTCCCTTCCCCCCCAGGGTGTTTCTCAGGTACCAGTCTCTTAACCCCTCCAGGGCCAGGGCCTTGTGCAGGCTGCGGGTGGGGTCATCTGGGGTGACGGAGTCAGAGTACTGGGGTGGTCTCAGACCTGGTCCTGATCCAGGCCCCAACTGGTGCTGGTGGGATTCAACCCCAAACCCCTGGTGGGGGTACAGGGTAGCTGTGGAGGTCCCGGTAGAGGTGGAGGTGGGAGGGAGAGGAGGATCAGAGGAGGAGGAAAGAAGAGCCTCCTGCTGGTGTTGCTGGAGAGGAATGAAGGGACCACAGGACTTGGTGCGGGTCACCTTGACCCGACGTGGCTCGCCAGGCTTCCCCCGGAGCATCAGGGGACTTCTGTAGGCTGGAGGGCCCCCGGAGAGATGCTGGGGTCCGGAGAGATGCCCCTGCGGCTGGGGGTGAGGGTGGGGGTAACCATTGAAGTGAGAAAGAGAAGGTGCAGGGACAGAGGAGGGGAACTTCCCATTGCCGTGGACCTGTTCAACCTGCCTCTGCTGCTTCCCCCACACATAGTCCATCAGGATATCACTGTAACCTCCTCTGTCTCCTCCTCCCTGACCTCCCACCCCTACAGACACTCGACCAACCAGCCTGTTGTGCTCCACCCCATGTCCGTTCACCAGCTGTCTCTCTGGGCTGGACCTCTGGACGTTCAGCTGCCTCAGACGTCTGTCCGTCAGCGCCTCGGAACACTTGTACGGGGGTGCCCCTCTGGAGGGCATGTCCCCTGACCTTTGACCCTGAACTTGACCATGACCCCCCTCGTCGCAGGATGTAGTCCGGTCTAGTAGTGCCTCTGATCTGCTGCTACGTTGCTGGTTGCTGAAGGGGCAGCTTCCTCCTCCCTTGTAGGACCCTGATGAGGGACCAGAGGAGGAGCCAGAGGAGGGGCCAGAGGAGGAGCCAGAGGAGGGGCCAGAGGAGGGGCCAGAGGAGGAGCCAGAGGAGGGGCCAGAGGAGGGGCCAGAGGAGGGGCCAGAGGAGGAGCCAGAGGAGGGGCCAGAGGAGGGGCCAGAGGAGGAGCCAGAGGAGGGGCCAGAGGAGGGGCCAGAGGAGGAGCCAGAGGAGGGGCCAGAGGAGGGGCCAGAGGAGGGGCCAGAGGAGGGGCCAGAGGAGGGACCAGAGGAGGGACCAGAGGAGGAGCCAGAGGAGGGGCCAGAGGAGGGGCCAGAGGAGGAGCCAGAGGAGGGGCCGCCGTCCAGAGACTGTGAAGGAACCACTGGGGTTGCCTTTGGATTGTCCGACCGCTGCTTGGTAGTCCTGCTGGATATGTCTGAACTGGGAACCAATAGAGATAGATACAAAATGAATTAAACCACTCAAGGAGGACGAGGAAGAGGAGGAGGAAGAGGAGGATGAAGATTAAGAAGAATCCTGTTTTCTCTGAGATAGATTCAGACTTCTAGCTCCAGCACTATGAAACAGCTCACCCTGATGTGGTTGGAGACCTTGACAGTTCCAGTTATTGGTCTAGATTAAGACCAGCTCACCTGATGTGGTTGCGGACAGCAGTGGGTCCATTCCGTGCGAGGAGGGGCGTGGCAGGCACACTCCTTCCCTCCATGTTGGAAATACTTATTGGAAGAGTCCGACTCGGGCTAGACAGGGACACACGCAACGTTAGCACTACAACAACAGGGACACACGCAACGTTAGCACTACAACAACAGGGACACACGCAACGTTAGCACTGCAACAACAGGGACACACGCAACGTTAGCACTACAACAACAGGGACACACGCAACGTTAGCACTACAACAACAGGGACACACGCAACGTTAGCACTACAACAACAGGGACACACGCAACGTTAGCACTACAACAACAGGGACACACGCAACGTTAGCACGGCAACAACAGGGACACACGCAACGTTAGCACTACAACAACAGGGACACACGCAACGTTAGCACGGCAACAACAGGGACACACGCAACGTTAGCACTACAACAACAGGGACACATGCAAC
>CM062502.1:1890930-1903430 GCA_031479575.1 Coregonus ussuriensis
TGCTTTAGGTCTCTTAATTTTCCAAAAACAGTAGATCACTGAAACAGTTTGGAAGAACACCTGAATTTATAATCCTGCCAGGACGTGTCACCAAGAGTCAATCCAGCAAAATCCTATTATGAGTTTGTGAATTGACTCTCATTGGTTCTTTAATTAATTGAGTAAAACACATATTTTCAATATTTTTTCTGTCCTTAGCAGAGGACTTATCTAGTCAATTCTTATTAAAGTCACCTAAAATAATCCATTAATTTGACCAATGCATTGAATTAACAGTGGTGATAATATTGTTTATGGAGTCTACTGGGGCGTTGTGTGGTCTGTAAATGCTACCAGTCATCAATGACTTGTTCTCATGTAGAGTTATTTTAACAAATAAACCTGTCATATAAATCTAAAAAGGGACAATCTCAGGGGAAATCTTCACGGGGGACTGTAATTTATCGAGGCTTTTGATTGCTACTCCCCCCACCTCGAGTGCACCTATCAATTCCATGTCATATGTAACCGTGGATTTTTAACTCGGTGTCTGAAATGCTGCTATTCAACCATGTCTCTGAAATGGTTAATATGTGAGTTGATGAGTTTCTCCCCATGCTCTGAGCATGTCTTTTTTGGGTAGCAGGGCGTGAATGTTTCCATGGATACGCCTTCAGTCCTCTGCTATTCTATGTGCACTTAGACATGATTCAATAATAACAATAAAATGAATACTAAACTAAACTAACGCATCACTCGACTGCCGACGACGTTCAGGAGGTGTCTTATCCGATTAAGTTCAGATGCTGCAGGGTTTGCAGGCCTCCGTGCCGTCTCTGCATTGCTCTCTGGCTGAGCTCCTGGGATTCTCTCAGCTCACTGTTCTGTAGCTCTGTTGTAGTTCTGTTGGATGGGACCTGTGGGTGCTGCCCTGGATGTCACTATAGAATAACAGTCTCTCTGGGTAGATGGCTGGGGTTTACCCTGGATGTAACTGTAGCATAACAGTCTCTCTGGGTAGATGGCTGGGGTTTACCCTGGATGTCACTGTAGAATAACTGTCTCTCTGGGTAGATGGCTGGGGTTTACCCTGGATGTCACTGTAGAATAACCGTCTCTCTGGGTAGATGGCTGGGGTTTACCCTGGATGTCACTGTAGAATAACTGTCTCTCTGGGTAGATGGCTGGGGTTTACCCTGGATGTAACTGTAGCATAACAGTGTTGCTGGGTAGATGGCTGGGGTTTACCCTGGATGTAACTGTAGTAATAAAGTCTCTCTGGGTAGATGGCTGGGGTTTACCCTGGATGTCACTGTAGCATAACAGTCTCTCTGGGTAGATGGCTGGGGTTTACCCTGGATGTCACTGTAGCATAACAGTCTCTCTGGGTAGATGGCTGGGGTTTACCCTGGATGTCACTGTAGCATAACAGTCTCTCTGGGTAGATGGCTGGGGTTTGTTCATCCTTTTCTCAGGCTGCTTCTGTTGTCGAGGGGTATGGAGGTTGTGTTGCCTTGGCTTAGAGTCCCTTTGAGGTTGGTGGTGGTTGGTTGGTCTTCTGGTGTCAGTGTGGTTGTGTGACCTTCTATCCAAAGCTGTGTTCTTCAGAACTTTTAGCAAAATCTCTCATCCTTTCTCTGTTGATGTGGTCATAGAGTTAGTCATGATGAATGTCCTTGTGATGTGCTTTGTACACATTCTGAATCAGAGCACAGTTTTTTGAGAATGTTCAGCATTTATCCCGTGGATGACTCTCTGTTTTGGGCAGAAGAGTGGAGATGATGATCTTGGATGTGGGGTAGATCTGTGTGGCTGAGCACACAATGATCTTGGCTGTGGGGTAGGTCTGTGTGGCTGAGCACACAATGATCTTGGCTGTGGGGTAGGTCTGTGTGGCTAAGGACACGATGATCTTGGCTGGTTGGGTAGGTCTGTGTGGCTGAGGACACGATGATCTTGGCTGTGGGGTAGGTCTGTGTGGCTGAGGACACGATGATCTTGGCTGGTTGGGTAGGTCGGTGTGGCTGACGACACGATGATCTTGGCTGTGGGGTAGGTCTGTGTGGCTGAGCACACAATGATCTTGGCTGTGGGGTAGGTCTGTGTGGCTGAGCACACAATGATCTTGGCTGTGGGGTAGGTCTGTGTGGCTGAGGACACAATGATCTTGGCTGTGGGGTAGGTCTGTGTGGCTGAGCACACAATGATCTTGGCTGTGGGGTAGTTCTGTGTGGCTGAGCACACGATGATCTTGGCTGGTTGGGTAGGTCGGTGTGGCTGAGGACACAATGATCTTGGCTGGTTGGGTAGGTCGGTGTGGCTGAGGACACAATGATCTTGGCTGTGGGGTAGGTCTGTGTGGCTGAGCACACGATGATCTTGGCTGGTTGGGTAGGTCGGTGTGGCTGAGGACACAATGATCTTGGCTGGTTGGGTAGGTCTGTGTGGCTGAGGACACAATGATCTTGGCTGTGGGGTAGGTCTGTGTGGCTGAGCACACGATGATCTTGGCTGGTTGGGTAGGTCGGTGTGGCTGAGGACACAATGATCTTGGCTGGTTGGGTAGGTCGGTGTGGCTGAGGACACAATGATCTTGGCTGGTTGGGTAGGTCGGTGTGGCTGAGGACACAATGATCTTGGCTGGTTGGGTAGGTCGGTGTGGCTGAGGACACGATGATCTTGGCTGGTTGGGTAGGTCGGTGTGGCTGAGGACACGATGATCTTGGCTGGTTGGGTAGGTCGGTGTGGCTGAGGACACAATGATCTTGGCTGGTTGGGTAGGTCGGTGTGGCTGAGGACACAATGATCTTGGCTGGTTGGGTAGGTCGGTGTGGCTGAGGACACAATGATCTTGGCTGGTTGGGTAGGTCGGTGTGGCTGAGGACACAATGATCTTGGCTGGTTGGGTAGGTCGGTGTGGCTGAGGACACGATGATCTTGGCTGGTTGGGTAGGTCGGTGTGGCTGTTACGGCCACCTGGGTCAGAGCCTTGGCTACATCCACCCTGCCTGTGCTGAGATCATTCCTCCCTGCGTGGAGGATTATGTGGGTCGGTGCTCTCAGCCTCTGCTCTGCCAGGAATCCAAAGGCAGACTGCGTAGTTGGGCACCAGATCTTCCTCACTCTTCTTCTCCATGGGAACAGCCGTGTTCCATCAAGGTATTTTCTGTTGGAGTCACACAGGATGACAACGTGGTCCTCCGTCTGCTGCTCTGCCTGTGTGCTGCTGTTGTGGGTGGTGTCTGGAGTGATGCTCCCCACGGGGCAGGCGTCCAGAATGTGTTTATGTGTTAGTGGAGGGGATGTTGGGTGTGTGGCTCTCAATGCAGGGGGTTGAATGCATGCCTCCCGTTCACCATTCGAGGTCATAGCAAACGGTAGGCAGGCTTTCAGTGAGTCAACCACCACTTTGCAATGTGAGCTTGAGGCAGAAAAACTTTTGACTTTACTTCAAATAATAAGGCCTGTCTTGTCTTGCTTCAAAGTTGCCAAAATCCATCCATAGAAACATGGAGGCAATTATTTTAGAAATACTTCATGTCATCAACCAACATTTCTCTTCTGTTCTATTGGTTTTCATGTCAACTTTCTTTCGTTGTCCAGAAGCCAAAGGCACAATCCTAGTCACATTAGCAACCCATCCCAGTTGTTGCTATTAGACTCCTCCTCTTTCTAAGTTTCTAACTGAGATTTTCATCTCTGTCACATATGGAGTAGCTCGTATTAGGTACGCTGTTTAGAACAGTGTTTTCCAGCAAATCGCATTTTGTCATGTTTGAAAATTATGTCTCATTAGCTGCTTCATTACAGGAGTTGCATGTTCAATAACAGGCTATAGCCGTTTGACTGTAAGATGATAACACTTCATGTTGACCGGTTAATGAATGTCTGTTAGTCGGCAGCCAAATTGACCGAAATGCTCATCCCTAATATATAAAGTCTAAGATCTTTGATATAGGCTGATGCAGAATTTGTTACAGGAAATAATCACTGCCACCTGGTCTAGCTAGCATAGGGCTAAATGTCCCAGGTTATTCTGATGGGAACAGCTAACGTAGCGTTTTATCACGTGCACCAACGTAGACGATTTTAACTGGCTGATGAGCATTTTGAGACAAAAAATAAAAGTTTCAACTTAACCTTTTCTAATGGACCGCACATGTCTAAGGTGTGTGTTGTTACCTGTGTGGCATCCTCTGTGTACAGTCCTCTTGATGTGTGTCTGGTGCTGATCAGAGTCTACATGTCGTCTCAGTGCACTGCTGAACAGATTCTTCTTAGGCTTCCTCTGATACATTTCCTGCTCCTACACCACAACAGGGATATAAACTCAGTAAGTCCCTCATGCTACAATATGTCTGACCAATTAGAATGCATCTCCTATCTCTCGATAGGATTGAGTACATCCAAATACCTTGAATACCTTTAACCTATAAGATTCTAAGCCAATTCTAAGCTGGGGGAATTGTTTTAAGAAGGTCATACCATTTTGCTATCTGATTTTAAATGTTACCCCCCTAAGGTTGATGTCGCCCCCCCCTCCCCAAAAACATCTGTGAGCTTAAAATAGAGATATTTTTCCATTGGATGCGTCTCAATCCACCTCATCCGTCTTTGTAATACTTCCTCATCTGCCGTGAAAGGAGACAGAGCTAGAGCGGTGTTTGTCAGACCAAAAATCGTCTGTGGCGTTCGAACGGTTTGGCCTAGAAACTATTATGACCCTCTACGGAAAGATGAGACTCATGAACACCATGGTGCACACACACTACATGTTAATGTTTTTAAATGTATGTAAAGTATTTTGTCTGTAATGTATGTTTTGTTCTACTAAGCTATATAGAATTGTTTTAAGAAGGTCATACCAAGAATCATTTAAAAATTTGATTTGGAATGTTAAGACCAATTGAAGTATAAATATTGTTTATAAAACATTTATTTGATGAACTATTATTTTTGGCCTTACTGCTATTATCCCATATAAACGCATTGAATAACAGATTCACTACATGGAACAACAGATAGTCCTTACTGCTATTAGCCCATACAAACACATTGAATAACAGATTCACTACATGGAACAACAGATAGTCCTTACTGCTATTAGCCCATACAAACACATTGAATAACATATTCACTACATGGAACAACAGATAGTCCTTACTGCTATTATCCCATACAAACACATTGAATAACAGATTCACTACATGGAACAACAGATAGTCCTTACTGCTATTATCCCATATAAACGCATTGAATAAAAGATTCACTACATGGAACAACAGATAGTCCTTACTGCTATTAGCCCATACAAACACATTGAATAACAGGTAGTCCTTACTGCTATTAGCCAATACAAACACATTGAATAACAGATTCACTACCTGGAACAACAGATAGTCCCCCCAAACAATCTAAAGGAAGTGTGTATATCTACAGAGATATAAGAAAGATCAGGAAACATTTGTTTTTATTTTTTACACTAAATAGTCTCCATATATACTTCCATAAATCTTTTCAACTGTTACCGGGGGACCTTCAGATGAGGCATGTGGGCGTCCTAGAGCAAAACAACCGACGTGTTCGTGTGAGTCTCACCTTTCCACAAAACGCTACAGACAGAAGTTGGCAGATTGGCTGTACCAACTAAAGATGAGTCCCAAGACGCTTGCGGGGAAACTTTACACATTAATACTTTGTAATACCTTTATACATTTAATACCTTAATACTTTAATACTTTGTAATACCTTTATACATTTAATACCTTAATACCTTTAATACCTTTAATACCTTTATACATTTTGGAGAGCTATTTATTGACTGGGTTAAAAATATTTATTTGGCGCCCTAAGCAGAGGTTTCTGTAAACACTCACCCCACTGATCTACACCAGCATTGTGGATTTGATTCCCGCTGGGGGGAACCCATACTTTTCATAAAAGCGTCGACTAAATTGCATATGCATTCTTTATTGGTAACGACACAAATCTGTCCCATCTCACTCTTCTTCTTTATTGAAATTACAGTGACGTATTAAAGTCCTTCACCTCTGTTTTTATGATAGTCTTGGGTCCGTGGCGGTGGGATCTGACCCTTCGGCATACGTAGGGGCGTCTCTCCCCGGTCTCCAGGGGGAAATCACCGGGAACCTCTCCTGTCAGCTCCTGTTACAGACATACACCACATTAACAGGATGAATCACCAGGAACCTCTCCTGTTAGAGACATACACCACATTAACAGGATGAATCACCAGGAACCTCTCCTGTTAGAGACATACACCACATTAACAGGATGAATCACCAGGAACCTCTCCTGTTAGAGACATACACCACGTTAACAGGATGAATCACCAGGAACCTCTCCTGTTAGAGACATACACCACATTAACAGGATGAATCACCAGGAACCTCTCCTGTTAGAGACATACACCACATTAACAGGATGAATCACCAGGAACCTCTCCTGTTACAGACATACACCACATTAACAGGATGAATCACCAGGAACCTCTCCTGTTAGAGACATACACCACATTAACAGGATGAATCACCAGGAACCTCTCCTGTTAGAGACATACACCACATTAACAGGATGAATCACCAGGAACCTCTCCTGTTAGAGACATACACCACATTAACAGGATGAATCACCAGGAACCTCTCCTGTTACAGACATACACCACATTAACAGGATGAATCACCAGGAACCTCTCCTGTTAGAGACATACACCACATTAACAGGATGAATCACCAGGAACCTCTCCTGTTAGAGACATACACCACATTAACAGGATGAATCACCAGGAACCTCTCCTGTTAGAGACATACACCACATTAACAGGATGAATCACCAGGAACCTCTCCTGTTACAGACATACACCACATTAACAGGATGAATCACCAGGAACCTCTCCTGTTAGAGACATACACCACATTAACAGGATGAATCACCAGGAACCTCTCCTGTTAGAGACATACACCACATTAACAGGATGAATCACCAGGAACCTCTCCTGTTAGAGACATACACCACATCCTGTCAGCTACTGGAGAGGACAAAAATACAAAATAAACATACTGATCCTTTAGTCAACAGTTAAATTTAACAAATGCTGTTGCATTATTAGTTTATATGACATGTGAAAAGTACCTTCAGGCTGTGAACTGAGCTGTGTCAATAGAGCTGTGTCAGTAGAGCTGTGTCAGTAGAGCTGTGTCAGTAGAGCTGTGTCAGTAGAGCTGTGTCAGTAGAGCTGTGTCAATAGAGCTGTGTCAGTAGAGCTGTGTCAGTAGAGCTGTGTCAGTAGAGCTGTGTCAATAGAGCTGTGTCAGTAGAGCTGTGTCAATAGAGCTGTGTCAGTAGAGCTGTGTCAGTAGAGCTGTGTCAGTAGAGCTGTGTCAGTAGAGCTGTGTCAGTAGAGCTGTGTCAATAGAGCTGTGTCAATAGAGCTGTGTCAGTAGAGCTGTGTCAGTAGAGCTGTGTCAGTAGAGCTGTGTCAGTAGAGCTGTGTCAGCAGAGCTGTGTCAATAGAGCTGTGTCAATAGAGCTGTGTCAGTAGAGCTGTGTCAATAGAGCTGTGTCAGTAGAGCTGTGTCAGTAGAGCTGTGTCAGTAGAGCTGTGTCAGTAGAGCTGTGTCAGCAGAGCTGTGTCAATAGAGCTGTGTCAATAGAGCTGTGTCAATAGAGCTGTGTCAGCAGAGCTGCTATAAGGGACATATTAGAAGCTACAGGAGTATAGTTTGCTACACAGAACACATTGGACACTCCTCCTTACCCTGCTTCTCCTAGCAACCACTAATCCTTACCCTGCTTCTCCTAGCAACCACCAATCCTTACCCTGCTTCTCCTGGCAACCACCGATCCTTACCCTGTTTCTCCTGGCAACCACCAATCCTTACCCTGCTTCTCCTGGCAACCACCGATCCTTACCGATCCTTACCCTGCTTCTCCTGGCAACCACCAATCTGTACCCTGCTTCTCCTGGCAACCACCAATCCGTACCCTGCTTCTCCTGGCAACCACCAATTGATTAATGTATGTGTGTTTGTGTGTGTTTGTGTGTACTGACCGCCTCCTGTAGACAGACCCTCCGTAGCTCAGCCAGTCTGGTATTCAGTAGAGTTTGTAGACTGCTTCTCCTCTCTCGTAGTTGTGTCATCCTGTCAACACGCTGCTCACCTCCCTCCTGGCCGCCACCCAGCAGGTCTCCACAACACATCAAGAAGAAAATGACATGTTAAGTGTCGATCAAACATGACTAAATGAGGTATAAAGAATAATGTTTTATTTCCTCACCAGGCATTGAGATGAGATGACCTTTAACCTCCATGTCAAGAGTGTCCCATGCGACCCCACTGCTCTCAGTGTATCCCAACAGATCACTCACCTGGAGAGGGAGAGGGAGGATGAGGCGGCAGGTAGCTTAGTGGGTAAGAGCATTGTGCCAGTAACCGAAAGGTCGCTGGTTCTAATCCCCGAGCCGACTAGGTGGAAAATCTGCCGATGTGCCCTTAAGCAAGGCACTTAACCCTAATTGCTCATGTAAGTCGCTCTGGATAAGAGCGTCTGCTAAATGACTAAAAATTTAAAAAAATGATAACACAACATGTTAGAGTGATGGACTAGGGCAGCTGTTAGAGTGATGGACCAGGGCGAGTGATGGACCAGGGCAGCTGTTAGAGTGATGGACCAGGGGACCAGGGCAGCTGTTAGAGTGATGGACTAGGGCAGCTGTTAGAGTGATGGACCAGGGCAGCTGGTAGAGTGATGGACCAGGGCAGCTGTTAGAGTGATGGACTAGGGCAGCTGTTAGAGTGATGGACCAGGGCAGCTGTTAGAGTGATGGACCAGGGGACCAGGGCAGCTGTTAGAGTGATGGACCAGGGCAGCTGTTAGAGTGATGGACCAGGGCAGCTGTTAGAGTGATGGACCAGGGGCAGCTGTTAGAGTGATGGACCAGGGCAGCTGTGTGTCTGCTGGTGTTCGTTCTTTTTTTCAAACCAGCGTCTGGTTTAGACGTGTGAAACCAGGTGTGTGAATTCAATACCAGGTAGAATAGAGAATCCCTGAGGACCCTGTGATGGAGTGTGATTACAGCATCCAGTAGCTGAGGTGAAAAGGACCACGGTCTTTGTACCTCCCAGTTGTAGCTGTAGTCCTGTGTGCTGATGCAGTGGTTTGGGCTTGTTGCCAGGCAACAGTGGTTTGGGTTTGTTGCCAGGCAACAGTGATTTTGGGCTTGTTGTACTGCTGCAGTGGTTTGGGCTTTTTGCCAGGCAACACTACACTAACTGCTGACTGGGCTGTATTCAGCACAATGCTGCAGTACTGATACAGGCCTGACGGGGGCGCCACTCAACAGTACTGATACAGGCCTGACGGGGGCGCCACTCAACAGTACTGATACAGGCCTGACGGTGGAGCCACTCAACAGTGCTGATACAGGCCTGACGGTGGAGCCACTCAACAGTAATGATACAGGCCTGACGGTGGAGCCACTCAACAGTACTGATACAGGCCTGACGGGGGCGCCACTCAACAGTACTGATACAGGCCTGACGGTGGAGCCACTCAACAGTGCTGATACAGGCCTGACGGTGGAGCCACTCAACAGTGCTGATACAGGCCTGACGGTGGAGCCACTCAACAGTACTGATACAGGCCTGACGGTGGAGCCACTCAACAGTGCTGGTACAGGCCTGACGGTGGAGCCACTCAACAGTACTGATACAGGCCTGACGGGGGCGCCACTCAACAGTACTGGTACAGGCCTGACGGTGGAGCCACTCAACAGTACTGATACAGGCCTGACGGGGGCGCCACTCAACAGTATTCACAGGTAGTGCTCTGTAACAACAACAACAACAACAACAACAACAACAACAACAACAACAACAACAACACTACATGAGAAACCAGCTCGCTGCCTGCTGCATTTACATTACATTTACATTACATTTTAGTCATTTAGCAGACGCTCTTATCCAGAGCGACTTACAGTTAGTGAATACTTTTTTTTTTTTTTTTTTTATACTGGCCCCCCGTGGGAATCGAACCCACAACCCTGGCGTTGCAAACGCCATGCTCTATCAACTGAGCTACATCCCTGCCGGCCATTCCCTCCCCTACCCTGGACGACGCTGGGCCAATTGTGCGCCGTCCATGAGTCTCCCGGTCGCGGCCGGCTGCGACAGAGCCTGGAGTAATGTAGAAGCTGAGGCCGGTCTTGCGAAATAGTTTTTTTTTTGTTCTCAATGAGACAAACCTGAATAAATAAAGGTTAAAGGACTGTACTGAATCAGAATGATAGCAGCAGAGTGAGAAATGATTCAAAGGTTTTTAGCACAACAGCAAAACACAACAGCAAATAAAACAACACTGAATGGTTACAGAGAGGAGTTTTAGAACCAGAATACCCAGTGAAGATATTGTTGGAGAATAAGGACTGGTGTCAGACTGTCAGGGTTATGATATAGGGTTGAGAGAGAGAGGTAGACTGTCAGGATTATGATATAGGGTTGAGAGAGAGAGGTAGACTGTCAGGATTATGATATAGGGTTGAGAGAGAGAGGTAGACTGTCAGGATTATGATATAGGGTAGAGAGAGGTAGACTGTCAGGGTTATGATATAGGGTAGAGAGAGGTAGACTGTCAGGATTATGATATAGGGTAGAGAGAGAGAGGTAGACTGTCAGGGTTATGATATAGGGTAGAGAGAGGTAGACTGTCAGGATTATGATATGGGGTAGAGAGAGAGAGGTAGACTGTCAGGATTATGATATAGGCTAGAGAGAGAGAGGTAGACTGTCAGGGTTATGATATAGGCTAGAGAGAGAGAGGTAGACTGTCAGGATTATGATATAGGGTTGAGAGAGAGAGGTAGACTGTCAGGATTATGATATAGGGTTGAGAGAGAGAGGTAGACTGTCAGGATTATGATATAGGGTTGAGAGAGAGAGGTAGACTGTCAGGATTATGATATAGTGTTGAGAGAGAGAGGTAGACTGTCAGGATTATGATATAGGGTAGAGAGAGAGAGGTAGACTGTCAGGATTATGATATAGGGTAGAGAGAGAGAGGTAAACTGTCAGGATTATGATATAGGGTAGAGAGAGGTAGACTGTCAGGGTTATGATATAGGGTAGAGAGAGGTAGACTGTCAGGATTATGATATAGGGTTGAGAGAGAGAGGTAGACTGTCAGGATTATGATATAGGGTAGAGAGAGAGGTAGACTGTCAGGATTATGATATAGGGTTGAGAGAGAGAGGTAGACTGTCAGGATTATGATATAGGGTTGAGAGAGAGAGGTAGACTGTCAGGATTATGATATAGGGTAGAGAGAGAGAGGTAGACTGTCAGGATTATGATATAGGGTTGAGAGAGAGAGGTAGACTGTCAGGATTATGATATAGGGTTGTTTTTTCCCTCATCAATCTACACACAATACCCCATAATGACAAAGCAAAAACAGGTTTTTAGAAATGTTTGCTAATTTATTAAAAATAAAAAACAGAAATATCACATTTACATAAGTATTCAGACCCTTTACTAAGTACTTGGTTGAAGCACCTTTGGCAGCGATTACAGCATCTAGTCTTCTTGGGTATGACGCTACAAGCTTGGCACACCTGTATTTGGGGAGTTTCTCCCACTCTTCTCTGCAGATCCTCTCATGCTCTGTCAGGTTGGATGGAGTGTTGCTGCACAGCTATTTTCAGGTCTCTCCAGAGATGTTCGATGGGGTTCAAGTGATGGGGCTCTGGCTGGGCCACTCAAGGACATTCAAAGACTTGTCCCGAAGCCACTCCTGCGTTGTCTTGGCTGTGTGCTTAAGGTTGTTGTCCTGTTGGAAGGTGAACCTTCGCTCCAGTCTGAGGTCCTGAGCGCTCTGGAGCAGGTTTTCCATCAAGGATCTCTCTGTACTTTGCTCCGTTCATCTTTCCCTCAATCCTGACTAGTCTCCCTGTCCCTGTCGCTGAAAAACATCCCCAAAGCATGATGCTGCCACCACCATGCTTCACCATAGGGATAGTGCCAGGTTTCCTCCAGACATGACGCTTGGCATTCAGGCCAAAGAGTTCATTCTTGGTTTCATCAGACCAGAGAATCTTGTTTCTCATGATTCTGAGAGTCCTTTCGGTGCCTTTTGGCAAACTCCAAGTGGGCTGTCATGTGCCTTTTACTGAAGAGTGGCTTCCATTGGCCATAAAAGCCTGATTGGTGGAGTGCTGCAGAGATGGTTGTCCTTCTGGAAGGTTCTCCCATCTCCACAGAGGAACTCCAGAGTTCTTTCAGAATGACCATCGGGTTCTTGGTCACCTCCCTGACCAAGGCCCTTCTCCCCCGATTGCTCAGTTTGGCCGGGAAGCCAGCTCTAGGAAGAATCTTGGTGGTTACAAACTTCTTCCATTTAAGAATGATGGAGGCCACTGTGTTCTTGGGGACCTTCAATGCTGCAGAAATGTTTTGGTACCCTTCCTCAGATCTGTGCCTCGACACAATCCTGTCTCTGAGTTC